>CAOLHI010002315.1:0-270632 GCA_948474755.1 Ctenosaura bakeri
CTTCAGTAAACTATTTTCTCCTGTGTTACTGGAGAGGGACTGACCGATTCGCGTCTTGCTGGTACACAGGAGAAAAAGTGAACTGACACGAGAGGGACAGGAGCCGGTTTAACAGAACTTCATCTAGCTTGAGGATGGCTCCTGCGTATGCTGCTGCGAGGATCAAACCCAGGCGTCGTGAATTGATCCTCCTGTCAGCCCAAGAATGACTCTTTTCTGGATGGCTCTTTCTCCTTGCTCCAATGGACCTTCACGTTAAGTTCTCCAATATGGTATTATTTGAGCAATCTTATCAATCAGAACTTATAGATATTGGATTTCAGCATGAGGGCTTAGCGTAGTTCTCGGGCTCTAATGCCAGAATGAGCAGCTTTAGCAGTTCTGAGGCCAAATCTCCCCTTGGGCTTGCAAACTCAGTTACTTTGGTCCTGCACCTGAAATTCTGGACCAGATTGGAAGAACTCCATTAAAACAAATGAAGATGTGTTTTTTTTAAAATGGTCTTTAGTGGTTTGCTGCCAAATCTTAGCAGTATTCATGGGTGCAGGTATCCAGTGTGAAATTTCAAAAATAAATGTTTTTCCCCCCTTCACAGCCTACACTGACAGTGATGTAAGACATGTATAGATAGAGGTGGGAGGTAGTCACTGTGGAGCCTCATAAATAAGGAGAGTGGAAATCTATGGAAGTCCAGCTTCATTTCTCTGCCTTCAACCTGTTGACTTCTAGTGTTGTTGTGGATGTTTTAAAAGCAGGTGTCTGGAATGGCCTGAGTGCGATTCAAAAACTGCACGTCAGTCCAGAGAAAATTAAAGGGATGTAGATTTATAATATGGTTAACTAGGAATTTAGAATTCAGTGTGTTCAAAATAAGCTTTTAGCGTCCCAGAGGATTAATGTTAGGGATAGGCCAACCCAGCAGTCAAATCTTCGAATCCTTAGGAAGGATTTGAGATTCATGAATCCGAATCCCTGTGAAAAAATAGGTGGACTGAATCTTTCAAATCCACCAACCAAAAAATAGTTGTTGTTTTTTAAAAAGTTCTTTTTAAAAAAAGTTTTAAAAAGTTTAAATTTTTTTTTAAAAGTTACTTTTTAAACCCTTTTTGGAAAAAAAAGATTTGAAAGATTAGAAATTGGTGGATACCCCGAAGCTTCTAGGAATTCAGATCTGGATTCAGAAAATTCTGGATTCATCCCATCCCTAATTAATGTTCAGTATTGAGATGGCATTTCCAGCCCTTCAGATAAAGTGATGTTCACAGAGTGAAACATCTGTAATTGATTTGCTAGTTCTAGACCTTGTTTTGGTCACTATTATCAATGCCTTAAAAAGGTCTATGTTAGAATACTGTGATAAGATTTGGTGTTTAAGAACTTTAGTTGGTTTGCGTTGCAGCTGTGAGGTTGTTAATTGGAAAAGATATAAGAGGACACACCAGTGTTTCAGCTAATTCCCTTCATGTGACTGATCAATTATTAAATAAATTGAGCAAGTTCACAGGAGAAGAAACAGTCTGAATGTGTCGAACTTCTTTGATGGAGTTTTGTTTTTGATCACTTTTTGAGATATAAGTGGGTTCTGGGATTTTCATAATTCAGTGAGAATTCCTCAAATTCACTTCCTCAAATCCCAGCTTAACATTCTGCCTCTACATCATACTGGAGTTCCCCTTTTCCCTTATATCTGTTTGATATAGTCATGTTGGAATCCGAGGTGAGAATAGAGACCAGAAGTATATAAATAATTAGAGATGTAATTTATATATATATTACTATAATTTTGTGGTACCTTAGGTTAAAGGTTCCTTGATAGATGAGAAGGATCTGTCTCAAAAATCTGCCTATGCCAGGCAGCTGAGAGAATTCAGAACCAATGATATACCTTTATCTGTTTATGTATTAAGATGATATAAAGAAAAGTACAAAATGTATGTTCACCCAAAGGGCATAGGTGAAGAACCGTATGTGGTTTATACCACCTTTAGAAACACGGTTTCAGAACAAATAATGATTTCTTCAAAATTTCCTGAATACGTTGTTGTGCACCTTCAAGTCATTTCTGACGTACGATGGTGACCCTAAGGTCAACCTGTCATGGGGTTTTCTTGCAAGATTTGCTTGGAAGGGGTTTGCTTTTCCCTTTTACTGAGGCTGAGAAAGTGTGGCTTGCCCAAGATCACACAATGGGTTTCCATGGCTGAGTGGGCATTTGAACACTGGTCAACTGAGTGGGCATTTGAGCACTGGAACACAGCTCAAATCACTAAACCATGCTGGTTCTCTGTCCTGAATAATAAATAGATAAAGATGCAAGTTAGTATGGCTTTCTCATTGGACTATTTTAAATTAAAGGAAAATGACTGTTCCACATTAGAAATGAAGCTGTGGAAATGCTCCTAATTCTTGACAGTGTCAGTCGTACTGATGGCAACATAGTCAAGTTTGTTACACCAGTAAAGTTAGAGCATTAGACTCTGTCTTCACACTGATCGACTGCTGTCTTGTGAAGTAAATAGTGGTAAGATTATGCTACAGGATGTGTAGTTTCTGACTTTGTGGATACTTATTTTTCTTACATGCCAGATTTTATGTGTAACAAAACAGATGATTGACTGCAAATTGAATGATTATGTAGAACTTACTTTACACAGATATTATGAAAAAGTCCTTATATGAAAGATTTTTTCAAGACAGATTCAATGCATGAGCTATTCATTTTCTCAACCTTTGCCTGCAGATGTGAGTTTTAAAAAACTTGAGTATTTACAAAACTTCGCTTCCAAAATGCGTTTGATTAAGAGAAGGCTAGAATAGTTTCTGCAAGTGTAATCTAAGCATAATTTTATGTGTAAAGTCCTGTTCAGCTGCTCCTCCATTTATAGAAGAAAGCTAAATCTCTGATTGAATTTCCATTTTCAAGCAGCAGTTTTAATTGTGCCCAGTTGCTTATTGGAAGGAAGAATTCTTTATTAATAGCTTAAGATACTTGAAAAAGTTTCATTCAAAGTTCTAGATGAGTTTTTGCAATTTGAGATTTAATTCATGAGCTTAATACAGTGTATATTCTGCTTATAAACAGTGGGCATATGCATTTCTTTTCTTTTGATTTGGTATTTCAGGTGCAGTGGCAAGCACAGAAGTAAAAATGAAGTTGCAAGAGTTTGTCTTAAATAAAAAAAAAGCTTTGGCACAGCGGAATCTCAACCATTGCATTTCCAATGACCCTCGCTTCTGGTATGGGTAAGTGGTCTTGTCTCCATGCTGTATTTCTTACCAGTGAAACAATGAGATTGTATCATATATTATATTCATTATGAGTACAGTCCTAAATGTGACTGCTAAAGTGCCCGATGAGTTCAAGTGAGATGGTTAAACATTTGCTGGCAAAAGTATTTTCTGAGTAGAATGGAAAATGGTTAGGAGAGTAGCTAATGGATGATCAAAACAGAAATATTTGAAATAAAATAATGGAAGGAGATTACTCGTCATATATAATTTCTTTGCAAACACAACACTTTCTGTGCATTAAAAGCATATCCATATGAGGGAAAACATGAAATAGGTTATTACATGTGTTGGTAGTTTATGCACTTTCCTTCCTTTTTGTAATTTGCCTTCTAACTTACTGTAACAAAATAGATATGTGGAAGGTCACCGGTAATAATTAAGACAGGTCAGCCAACAGTGGTCCTCCAGATTTTTTTTAAAAAAGAGTTAGAGTTTCCATCTGTCTGAAGTAGTGTATTCAGTGGTGAGGTTTTATGGCAGTTGCAGTCTGAAAATGTGTAGCATGCCATAGTTGCCCATCCCTGATTTAGACAAATGCTCCCTGTCTCTCCCCTCCCAACATACAAGTTTATTGTATGTTGAAAAAAAAAAGTGGGTTTTGATAAGCAGAAGTATAGACATTCTTTCAGGTTTCAGAGCTCAAAGCCAGCATCAGTAGAAATTAGTAGAAGTCAGAAACCCAGTGAAAGCCCTGAAGCAGTGCTGCAATGTGTGGGGGGAGATGCATGAGGAAGTAAATAATAGATATTTAAAATGTTATAATCAGGCAGTATAGTTTTTTCATTATAAAATACTGTAGTTTAAATTGAAAGAACAAACAGTGGTAGTTCTAAAATGTATTTTCATATAAAATGGCAGGTGTGTTCAGCATTGGAAGTATTTAATCATACTGACTGTACTGGAGTTATTGGTTGCTAGTCCAGAACAGAAAAGTTTAAAATTTCTAGAAGGTATTAGTATAAATTGCGAGCTCTTATATAAATTTACATATTACTGACTGCTGTAATTCATTTTTCCTTTAGGAAAACACAACATAGTTCTCTAGATCAGAGTTCACCACCACAAAGTGGAGTATCAGGCAATTACAATCACCCTGTACTAGGGATGTATGATTCCAAAGACGATTTCCCACTCAGAAAAACAGGTAAGCCCTAAGTTTATGACATTCCAAAGCCTTTATATTGGATAAGGCATGCTCTCTGTTCCTATAATTATTCTTGATAAACATTAATTAATCATATGTTCATGTATGGGCATACTTTATTCATTCATTTTATGTAATATTCATTTTCCTTCTTTTATGCTGAAGTTAGCTAATAACTAGACAAATACTTGAAAAATCTTTAAAAAAACAAAAAAGAATGATCAAGAGAAAAGACTCGGCAGTAGAAAACCAGGGTAAAATCACGAGTGGACATAGCACAAGATAATAATTAGCCTGCTACATTTTGTGTTCCCATTTGCCATGCCTCAGGCAGTGTGGATGATACAAGCAAGGCTTCTGATATTGGTCTGAATGTTTAGGTGGGGATATTGAAATGTATACAGAGGTATATATTCCATTTCTCTCTCCTTTTGCTTATTCATAGTAATGATGAGTTCTAGCTCCACTTTCCAGTGACAAGAAATGACAGGGGGGAAAAATCCAAAGTCTGGAAAGCAAACTAATAAATTCCATTTCCCTGTGGAGAGTGAAAAAGCAAGTATGTCCATACAAATCTGTCCCTTTGCATAACACTTGTAGAAACAAAATCTGGAGCAGTATTGTGATATATTTTTGTAGGATAGTTGTTGATTTTGTAGTCTGCAGTTAAAATGATAGGTTGAGATAGGTTTGAAGAAACAGACCTTTCTTTCCCTTTCTCTTCTTGTCAATGGAGAGTGTCACTTGTATTCTGGATTGTGATTTAGGATCTAGATGCCAGTGACAAAATTTCTTTTCCTTATAGATACCCTTTTCTCTATGTATATTTTTTTAGTATGTCCAGTTTATTTCCTGTTAGTAATCGTTTGGTCAATTTAATAAGCTGTCTTCTGAACTCACCCTAACAGGTTATTGTTCATTTTTGTATTTGTTCACTAACTACACTATTTTGCAAAGAAACAAATTTATCACAGAGGGCTGTAATTCTTTGGAAAACAAAAGTCCTTATGCCTGATGCACATAAAAAATAAAATGATGGTTTTTATTTTCCAGCTGCGGAGAAAATGCTGCTGTTGCTATGCTGATCAAATTGCTGTGATCATTTCCTGTTAAAAACAAATTTGTTTGGGTTGTAAACTAGCAGTATGTTTTAGCAATAAGTATTCCTCAGTGAGCTGATACTTAGTTCTTGAATGCATTAAATGACTTACTACAAAAAATGGCTCAGCAGCTTAAAGTGCTTAACACAGTGTGGGTGTGCAATTCAGAAAGAGCCTCCACTCTTTTCTGATGTGTAAAAAATCATTCATGTTAGTATTTCCACCCACCCTCTGCTTGTTAAGGCTGTCATGGTCTAACGTCTGATTCCTGTGTGGTGTGTTCTTTACTATAATATGCCACATCTTGTCAGATCCCTAAATAAATGGAAAAATTACCTCAAGTATTATTACCTGTGCTATCTTGCAAGAGGTGTCGTTGAACTTCTCCATATCCCTCTCCCTTCCCTCCTCGCTTTAGATTTAGACAAATAACAATCAGTAGTCTAACTGTGTAGTAACGATTTGAACACCCTAAGTTCCTGAATGTGAATGCTATAGTCTGCATATGTCTTCTATATCAATAATTCAGAAAAATCAAGTAAAAAATTAAAGTAAAAAAAAAGTTAGAAAAAATGTTAATACAGCTTCTGATAAATAGTCTCTGAAACTCAAAGCTTCATTGTTCTTGCAAGAGATTTTTGTAATACTGACTTTTACATTTATTGGTAGGGAAAATCAAGCAGTTTTGTTCATGTCTCTGTTACTTAACTAAGTTACTCGCACAACGTGTTTCAACCCCATTACGAAGAGTCACTATGCTGGAGGTCCTTTTTGTGAGTGTTAGTGTGCTCTTACATCTGACTGCTCCACGAACAGATTTGGGAAAATCTTTTTTTTTTTTTTTTGGGAGATTGTTACAGACAGACACATTGGCTCTGACATTTAGAAATGAGTATTAAACTGTATTTTATATCCTCTATTTCTTTAGTTCCATGTCACCCTTCTGAAGTGTTATTTCCCAACAAAAAGAGCTTCATACGTAATAATATGTACAATATATAAGTGATTAAAAAGCAAACCAACTGGACATCTCTCATGTTCATCCTGGATCCCAGAAGGATGCAGTTAATCACGCACATGTGCGCGCACACACACACACACATGCATGTGCACCATCAACAAACAGAACTGAAAAAGATAAAATGTCTTGGCTTTCACCTTCAGTTGCTGAAGCTGAAAGTGAGCTACAAACAAGGTGGTAGTTTAGAATGCACTGTTTTGGCTTCAGTATTTTATGGATAGATAGATAAGAGTATATTTCTATATATACATTTTAAGCAAAGGCTACACAGCAACACTTGTATTTCAGAAGGGGAAAAAAAGTGATATTGAGATGTTTTTTCCAACAGTATTCAGCTCTTCTGGAAAAAGGTATCGGTTTTCAGGTACAGCTGACCAGCATAACTGTTTGTTTATTTTTATTTATTTATTATATTTGTATGCTGCCTTTCTCCCAGAGTGGGACCCAAGGTGTTCCCCTCCATGAATTACTGCTTTCTTACTGAATTGGTGAAACCGTAAGAGCTGAAACAGTAGTCAGAAGCCTCAGCCAATTTCTAGGTTGACTTTGAAAGCTCAGTTTTTTTCTCCACTGGGATAGAGAAAACAGCTTCTAATAGAAAACAGTGGAGAAATCAAGGGTTTTAGTACAGATGTAGGTGGGTACTAACATGTGTGTTCTCAAAACAAAGGCAACAGCAAAGATGTTCATATGATTGCTAACTCAGATCTTTGTGTGAAAAATATTTTTTAACTTTAAAGATCTATTAAAAATGAAAAGTATCTGCCTAAAATTAATGGAGTACAAGGTGCATATGTGGAAGTGAATGCCTGAGAGCAAGTCAAGGGATGGCTGTTTAAGGAGATGGTTGCAACTTGAAAGATTTCTATATGGAAATCCAGAGCCACCCATATAAGACTTCATTTTAACATAACAGTATTAACCAGGTACTACATTAAAATGCTTTTGTAAAGTACAATCTCTCCATTGTGGACTCCAGCCTGCTTTCAGAGTTTTAAAGTCATATAGAAGCTCAACGATAACATTTTTCATATGACTGATGAAAACAAAATTATCTGAAAAATTAGAGATGAATGCATAAATAAATAATAAAACACAATCAAACAAGTTGTATTCAAATTATTCAGCAGTTCTACAACTACCTTGGAAGTAAGCTTCACTGAACCCATTGCAGATGTAACCAAAACTTAAATACAAGTATTTTAAAATTCAGCTGAAAAATACCAACAAGTTCTACTTTTTCTTTACAACATTAACATACCTAAAATTCCAATCCTATGTACATTACTTTGAAATAAGCTCCATGTAATGATAACTTATTTTTTTGTCAACAAGTTTAGAATCAAGCTTTATGCCACACAAATCGTAGTTTAGTTTATTAATTGAAGCTGCAGTGTGATCAGCACGGAGCTGAAGTTTAATCTAGTATCTAGCAAACAGAGCAAAAGGTAGTCATTGCAAATATCATTCACTTCTACCCTTTATGTTGGAAAGAGTCATAGGTTACCGTAGAGTCTGGAATAGCTTGCAGGTTGACTCATTATTAACTTCTTGTCTTTCTAGTGCTGTGACCTAAGTTTCCTAATCAGCTTTAAAGTCAACACCAAAGTCACTTCTATGCTTAACAAATTAGGCAGTTTTAGAATGTCAGAATTTATTAGCTGGGTGGGCTCTGGCAGATTCAGTAAAATGCAAAATGAAGGGTTTGGATTGGAGGGAATGCATAACATGGCTCTATTCCCAAACAGGTTATTGTTGGTTTATTATTGAGGTTGGGGAATAATTGAGGTAGAAGGGAAAGGAAGAAGGTAAAGTTTTGGAATGAAATTGAATGGGGTGGGATTTGCATACCCCTCAAGCAGCCATGGCGACTGAAGAAATTCAGGCCTTTTGGGGATGCATCAAGAAGTGGTTGTCCTGTTTCAGTGGGCGTTGAGCTGCACTTTCTTCTTCGTGGTCTCTGTGACTCACACAAATGGGTTGTCTGAGCCTGCACACTTTTTCTCTTTAGTAGTCCACTATGTAAAAGGGGACCTCAGCACATAGGCAGACTTCCTCAGCTAACAAGAGAATGGAATCTAGACTAGTTAGTTCACTCCCAAGTAAATGGCATCTTTGACTAAGTAGACCTTTTAGCATCATTAAAAAACACAAAGCTACCCATGTTCACGTCCCACATCTTCCTGCCTCTAGCAGAAGCTTAGAATGCACTCACAGCCACTTGGCTTCGTGATCTTCATTATCCCCCTCCCCCTCACTCCATTCCATTAATTAACTAACTTCTCAGAACAATTGGACAGCAAAGGGCAGAAACGGTATGTTCACACGGGCTCCACAAACCATGGTACTTCAAGATTATGCAACCCTTTCCCCAGGGTCCATGGTTTCTCCTGCCGATTGCTAACCTCCTGTTCAAAAGCCCCATCTTCCACCCCTGTCAAGCCTGATTCCATTTAGCAATGTAGAGACTGAGTGGAACTCATACCTAAAATCAAGCTGTTCCTCCAAAGTATTATATATCAGTGGTTTTCTGGCTTTGAGCTGTGCTCTATTAGTTTTCACATTTCCCTGATCTGTGGCTGGCACCATGATCATAGTGGCATGGAAGTGAACAAAGGGCTTGAAGCGAGGTCTTAGGGACTGTGAAAGGGTCATGCGACCCCCAAAGGGGTCCCGACCCCCAGGTTGAGAACCACTGTTATATATCATAGGTTGTTGTGGGTTTTCTGGGTTTTGAGGCTGTGCTCTATTAGTATTTTCACCTGACATTTCGCCTGCATCTGTGGCTGGCATCTTCAGTGGATATGGTGGCATGGAAGTGAAACAGAGTGTGTATACTTGTGTAGTCCCCTGGATGGGAGGGAGCAATTTGCATGTGTTACACTTGGCCTATTGTTAAATGGGATATCCCCCAGGGTTGTATTGTTAGTCAGGGGATATGCACAACAGTGCATTAAGTACATTAGCAGCTCATTGTGTTGTTCCCTGTAGAGAGACCTCCAGGGTCTGGGTGGTGTTCATTGCATGTTTTTGAGTCTTGATTTTAGTGTTCTTCAGTACTGGTAGCCAAATCTTGTTTACTTTCCGAGTTTCTTCTTTCCTGTTGAAATTGTCCATGTGATTATGGCTTTCGATGGCTTCTCTTTGCAGTCTGACATGGTAGTTCTGTGCTTTCAAAAAGCATTCTGTGTCCAGGTTGGTTTATAACATGTTCTGCTACCACTGATTTTTATGAATGGATCAGTCTGCAGTGTCTTTCTTGTTCTTTGATTTGTGTTTGGCTGCTGTGTTTCGTAGTCCCTATGTAGACTGCCCACAGCTGCAAGGTATGCGGTAAACTCCAGCAGAAGTTAGAGGATCCCTTTTGTCCTTTGCTGAACATAGCATTTGTTGAGTTTTCTTGGTTGGTCTGTAGATTGTTTGGAGATCATGTTTCTTCATATACAGTCAGTGACCCCTTTGATGTATGGTAAAAACACATTCTCTTTGGCTGCTTATCTTCACTGCTGTGGTTTTTTCCGGGTCTTGAGGCTCTTCTGATGTCTGAACCGCAGTAACCATTGGCCTGTAGAGCCCAGTTTAGATGGTTCAGTTCGTTTTTCAGGAGGTGGGGTTTACAGATTCTTTTTGTGCGGTGTACCAGAGTTTTTATTGTGCTCCTTTTTTGTCCTGAGTGATGATCAGAGTTCTTGTGTAGATATCTATCAGTGTGTGTAGGTTTTCTGTAAACCATGTGTGTGGCCCGTTAGGTTTGCGGATGACCAGGACATCTAGAAATGGTAGTCTTCCTTCATTTTCTTTTTCCATGGTAAATTGGATGTTTGAGTGGATGTTGTTCAGATGGTCCAGAAACATGGTCAGTTCTTCTTCTCCATGGCAGGCGAAACATCAGGAGAAAATACTAATAGAATATGGCCTCAAAACCTGGAAAACGCACAACAACCTATGGATTCCGGCTGTGAAAGCCTTCGACTGTAGTATACCATATTAGCTTATTGAGAGTCCAGCATTAGAATATATGAAGCCACCTGTAAAGCCTTTTTGGTGCCACCCAAAAGTGATTGGTCTCTTTAAAGTCAAGAGTGAAGGAGTCTTTACAGGCAGGTCTAGATATTAGCCTCTAGTCAAAGCCTTTAGGTGCTAAACCTCTGCTGTTTCCTCAGTCCTGTCATTTACAGGTAAATTCCCCATTCCTGTCATTCACATTCAAGACATTCCTTAAGGGAGCTTCTCTTTAGACATACATATAATTTTTATACTTTGAATCTACACATGATTGTCAAGGCACTCACCAAACCTCCTCTAAAACTCTCTGTTCAGTCTCTTTCCAACTTCTTTCTTTTTTTCTTTTTAAAATGCAATCCTGATAAAATCACTTCTGGTTGGCATGTGTCAGAGCTGGTGACATTATCTATTGTCCCTACTAGGTGCATCTTTGAAAAGTAGTCAGTCACTTTCATTCTGAACTCAAGCTTTGTTGCTAAAACAGAACATTTTTCATTGTTCTAATCTATCTCTTCATCTTCCTTCAGTCCTCTCATCCTTTGGCATAAGCTGGACATTAAGACATTTTATCTGCTGGGCTCATTCTTGCAGATTTGCCAAGTGCTTATTTCGTTTCTTCCTACCCTCCTGGTAAAAAAGGACAACCCAATCAGTTTAACCCCATGGCTTAAGACCTACATTTTCATAGCATAAGTATCTTTGGACTTGCCCACATAATCTCATATCACTTCGTATTCAGTACATCAGCAGCAACTTTGCTTTCTTCTCTGCCAGTACTTCTTTGGGGAAAAATTGCAGAGTGGTGGCCTTTACCACCTTTACCAATCATTATATATTGGACAAATTTGTGTCTGCTGAGGCTGCCTTTGGCAGACATATCCTTCAGCAGTTTGTGCCTTCGTAAATCGGGCCACTGCACCACCCTTTTTGAGTATTAGTTTGGATATATTCCAAGTCCCAGTGTCTTCTTTGCTGTATACAGAGAATGATACATTGGGTACTCAGTGTGAAAGTCCATTCTTTTATCTGAACAAAGGAGACATTCATCTCTCCCTTTAATGGCAATTTCATTCATGTACTAGTCCAGTTTTTGCCCTCTGGCAATACTCCCCCTGTGTCTTCCCCCTCTAGCTCTATGGTTAAGAAGTCCTGAAGCAGATAGGATCTTAGATATTCAGTTTACCTCTCTGTATGACATGACTCTTGCCTGGTCTTGGCAGAAACAGGATATAACCCAAACTTGAACATTTCTTTGTTCTTCATGTAAGAATAAACTTTCACATAAATGTGCCGTTCTGGTCATTGCGACTTTGAACAAATATTGTAGAAAAGCACAAAAAAAGGGGAATTAAATAGTTTAGTAACTAGCACAACTCCATTATGAGGAAATTCTAGAATGTTTGAGTTTCTCTTCTTTATTCTAAAGAGAGGATGGGTAGGAGATAATAGAAGTTCGTGAAATTTATTTATAGCATGGAGAAAATTGAGAAAGTAGAGACATTTTTCTCTTTGTGTTGAAATATGAGATCTCAGATGCTGTTGAGGGAGATTTTGGACAGACAACTGTACTTCATTAAACTGTAGAATTGCTACAAGGTATGGTGATGGCCAACAACTTGAATGCCTTTAGAGTAGGATAAGTTAAATGGAAATAGTTGGTAGCAGTGATACTGCCTCCAGGATTTGGGCAAGATATATTTGAAAATCAGTTGATAGAAAACAAAAGTAGGAAAGAACCACTGCACTGATGACCAGTCTAAAGGTGTCTGGTTGAGAAAGATGTTCAACAGGATAGCCTTTTATCAGCGACTGCTCTTATTTTCTTATTGGGTTATAGGTTCAGTCATTATTGTTTTATCTGAAAATTGATAGGCATTAAGTTGCCCGTATTTTGTTTAATAATGGGTCTCGATCATACATGCTTTACTGATACGGATGTACAGAATGTATAATACAATAAAGAAATTACTGGCCATTCATATTTAATAATTAGCTCTGCAATATCTGCTTGCTATTTTAGTCTAATTTTTTTAAAGTTACTATGCTGCTTCATTGACAAGTATGCTATATTTTGTTCTTTAGCCCAGTAGTTCTTAACTTTTACTGGGGATGCCCTGTAAATATAACTTGTTGCCAGGGACCCCCAAGACTTAACTCAATATTTAAATATTTTAATTTAATTTAAATATCGAAATTATTTATTTATTTATTTATTTATTTATTAAAGGCTTCTGGAAACTAGGATTCAAATCCACACTCAGACACTGGGTGGTAAGTCACATTCTCTCAGCCTCAGAGGAAGGCAAAGACGAACTCCCTCTGAACAAGTTTTGCAACCCCACCCCCCATGATAGGTTCACCTTAGGGTTGCCATAAGTCAGAAGCAACTTGAAGGCATACAGCAACAAAGTGCCACTGTCAAGGGGGAGGTTCTTTCTAGCCTCATGTCTCTCCTCTTTGAAAACTGATTTAGGGTGACCCTTTTCATGGGTGGGGGGCTTCTTGGCAAGATTTGTTGCCTTTGCCTTTCTCTGAGGCTGAGAGAATGTGACTTGCTTTCTGTCATCCAGTGGGTTTCCACAGCTGAGTGGAGATTCAAACCCTGGTCTCTAGCATCATAGTTTTGGTAAGTGCACATGCTTGCTGCCATGTCTCTTTTGTCAGGGATGCCGCCATTAGGGTGTATGTGTGCAGGTGCTGAAACTATTCCTGGTTTGCAAACAAGGGAGCAGTTTCAGAACAAGCACACGCCTTCTGCCGTGTCCCTTGGTGCCCAAACCCCTGCTGCCATGTTCCTGATGAAAGGGACAGGATGGCAGGTGTGTGCATGTGCCCAAACTCATTTGCCTTCACAGGTGGTCTGCAAAGCCCTGCTACTGGACACCAATAGCAAACAAGGGAGCAGTTTTAGCACCCTTGTTCCCCCAGTTGCTGCATTCCTGTTGCTGTTGCTATACTTGGTGACCAGCAGCAGGGCTCTGTGGACCTCCTGTGAGGGCTCTGCAGACCCAGATTAAGAATCACTGGATTAGCTAGAAGTATGTTTTGTTTGAATACAGTATTATTAATGGAAAATTCCCTTGTTCAGAATAAGGCTTTTTGTCTCCTTTTTTATTACAGCATCTGAACCTAATCTCAAATTGCGATCCAGATTGAAGCAGAAGGTTGCTGAAAGACGCAGTAGCCCCTTATTACGACGAAAAGATGGCCCTGTAGTTACAGCTCTTAAAAAGCGTCCATTAGATGTCACAGGTAAGTTGTACAGCTAGCAGTTAACTTACTACCTTTAAATTTCAAAATGTTCAGATAAATTCTGTAAAGATTATGTGAGATGAAAGCAATTACAGTTATTGTTGTATTTTTTTTTTTGTCCCATTTCCTGTGAGTAGTGGCACATTTTTAGCAATTTTTCTGCCTTATCTTAGCCCTTCTTACCATTGGTCCATTTGAAGACTGTAGCTGTTATTTACATTCTGAGATGTTGGTTATGTGGGAATGTATAATTTTTTTCCCTAGCAAGCTGTAATAGTTTGGCGGCAGTTGATAAGCTATATTCTTGAGCTGTAATTTCTATTGATGTTTTTATATTGTCTTGGCAGAACAGTAATTCTTTGAGTAAGAAATTGTTCCATGATAAGTAATAGTGATATTATTAGCTGTTGCAGCAGTAGTTTGTCTTAAATCTTAGAATATGGGCATTTTCATCATTTTTAAAAGGTTACCCTTCAATGCCCTACCTCTTGGGCAGTTACTATAATTAGAATCATATAGTTAGGTCTAGATTATTCCATCTGCAGATGAAAGGTTTCTTCGCATTTTGAAAAAGATTGAGACTCTATATTAATTCCTATTAAAAAAGAGGATGGGAAAGTAAAGGCAGCTTTCACTGCCTCTACTCTTCCTCCTCTAGGTGCTGAGAGTTAGCACACTGTTTTGAAGGGTTGGCTTTTCATATTGGTACATCAGGGGCCTGTGAGTGAATTCCTCTCATAGGAACTCTGTTTCTGATCCCTATGAAATTGAAACAGCACCTTAAACCCAAATTCCTTCAAAACAATATTAATTGCGTTCTTGGGTTCAAGGAATCTACTGGCTTAAGCATCTTCCCTGTCTCTTTTATATTGCTGGTGTTGTTTTGTCGTAGGCCAGTGGTTCTTAACCTTTTCTTTTCTGAGACCCCCTGTAAATATAATTTGTTGCCAGGGCCCCCAAGATTAAAGATTTAAACATTTAAATTTAGATTTAAATATGAAAATATTTATTTAAATATTGAAATACTTATTTAAAGTTGCATTTCAGGGGTCTTCCAAATTTGGAGAGAAGAGAGAAATAAATGCGCACACACCTGTTACAGTCCTCCCTCCACATTTATGGGTTTGACCTTCGTGAATTCAATTATTTGTGAGTGTGCGTGCCTCCCCCCGACTTTTCCTCCTTCCATCATTTTGTCCCCGCATGGAGAACTTGCACAAAGAGAAAACAAAGGGAGCTTTCCTCCCTCCCTCTGGAGTTTCCCCTTCCCCTTCTCATGCCAGACAAAAGGGAATGAGAGGTGCAAGCCTTCCTTTCCCCCCGCCGGAGGTCCTTTGTTCTTGTTCCCATGCAAAACAGAAGGGAATGGGATGGGGTGGGAGAAGGCTCCCATGAGCTTTCCTTTCCCCACTGGAGCTCTCCCTCCCATTCCTATGCATTTTGCCCCTGTGTGGAGAACTTGTGCTGAGGCAAAATGGAAAGGAAGGAGGGGGAGCCCCAGAAGGAAATGAGAGGGGGAAATGGGGGGGGTTTACACCATGTGAAAAGAGAATGGACTTCCTCCCTTTTTGCCCTTGGAAATCTTCTGCTGCCGCCCACTACTGATTTAAAAACCCTGTTCCTGTGACTCAATAGGAAGTCATTGAGGGGAAAAAATGCCTAAAATCTCCTCTCTCCACCCTCCTTGGTGAGTGTTCTCCACCCTGACCCATAGTGAAGGTGGAGAGGTCACTGTGCTATTCTCAATGGGTGGAAAGGGTTGTGTGCTTGTCTTTGGTGGTTCCACCTGCTCCATCAGAGAAGCACTCAGCACTCCCAAAAGAAAAGAGACCAGACAACCAAATCATAGCAGGTGCCTGTTGTAGAACCTGCTGCTGCCTACTTGCTCATCTTGGCCAGGCAAGCAAACAAACAAACAAACAAACAAACAAACAAACAAACAAACAGGGAGCTAGCCATGGCCCCAAAGAGCAGCAGACAAAGCAGCACCCTAGCCAGGATGAAAGTATAAAAAGGAGGAAGCCCAGTTGTTTTGGGCTAGTGTTCTTTCATCACACTCCTTACCTTGCACTGCGCACTCCAAAACCCTGTCTTGGCCTCTTCAAGCATAATAACGATGGTATCTTTCACAGAGGAATCTGAGACTTACTTAGGGCAAATCTGGGCAAGCAGTAAGGCGGAGCTTGGGCTTTTTCTCAGAAGGGTTTGATATCACTAACTGTTAGTAAGCAATACAGACCACCCCTCCCAGTATTCTTGGTGCCCATTGGTTGGTTGCTGCTAAGCTTGCCCATTCCCCAATCTGCAGCTTTCTTGGGTGGTTTGAATCCAGCAACTGTGGCAGTCTTCTTTCAAGACAGAGTTTCATGGCACACGATCTTTCCCTGCTAACACATTTTAGAGCCAGGATCCCTTGGCCACCTCATCCCATTGGTAGATGCCTTGGGTGCCTTTAGAGACATCCTTGGTCTTTCCTATCAGTTCTCATGTCTGGTCCCGTGTTTGGGAAGTGTTGGTGCTGCTACTGTTAATGTTGAGCAGCAGGGCTTCCTGGATCCCCTGGGAGGGAGGGCTCTGTGGACTCCAGGTTAAGAACCACTGTCCTAGGCAAATTGTAAAGAAGAAATTCAGTTGAGGTTTGCATACCCGGCAATAATGATATCTGTTATTATTTGATATTGGTAGGACTCTGAGGAGGCCCGTGGCCCAGAAGAGTTCAGAAGAGCCCAGAAGAGCTCATAAGCACTATGTATAGACATAATATGTGTTAATTTGCATTCTGTTTTTTATTTGCTGTTCTGTGGTAGCATGGTAAAAGTAGCCATTTGAATACTCACTACCAACTGTAATCCAAAAAGACAATGGTATCAGTAAATGGTTTTGAATGTATTATAGATTCAGCATGCAACAGTGCTCCTGGATCTGGCCCTAGTTCTCCAAACAATAGTTCCAGTAATATAAGTGCTGAGAATGGAATTACTCCATCAGTTGGAAATATTCAGGCAGAGGTAAGGCACATGGCTTGGCCTAAATTGAACGTATTTCTTTCCATAGTACACCAAGTTGCAGTATGCATTATACAGAATAAGTATTTTAATTCAGTTGTTACTAATGTTTAAGTTTATAAATGGGAAATGCTGAAATTCTGCATGTTTTCATGTTTATTATAACGGATCAACAATATCTAGCATATTTGTGCAGGCAAAGTTTTACATTCACATATTTTAAAATAAAAAGTTGAATTATTGTATTGCTTAGATTAGGGAGATGTAGCATAAAGTTCAGCCAGGCAGAATTACATCGTGTCTCCTCCCTCAGTCCTCCAAACCCTACTTTTTGTGTGCTGTAGCCTCCCTCAAAATGGCCATTTGTTGCCTGGTGGAGAGCAGGTGTGTGGCAGAGAAGTTACCAGCTGTGTTCCTGTGGCTGGATGCACAGAAATAAGGCATCCTGCAGAACCTCATGGAGATCCTCTGGAGATCACAGAAGATGACATCATTGCTGCATATCCAGCTATAAGAATATAGCTGGATGCTTCTCTGCTGCCACCCCCCCCCAACTCTGCTGTATACTAAATGGCTATGTTGGAGCAGCAGAAGCAGATAATAGTTGGATTTTAGATGGACATTGTTGGAATAAGCAAACTAAATTACTTATGCAGACATAAAGTGGACTTAGACTTGTTTAAGTCACTAAAAGGATACCAGCCAGTGTGCTTTTAAGAAGCCCAGAAACATTCTGCTCAGAATACTCTTTTCAGAAAAGTTACATAGAATGTTACTTCTTACATCCCTGGCAAATTACAACACAAGTTAAGTATGTTGCCCTAGAAGGGGGTATTATTGACCAGGTCGAGTATGACTTTTTAAGGAGCAGCTGCCCAGCTCTTTCTTTCAAGGCACCTAGTATCACTATCTCTTATAAGAGGCGTTCTTGGACTCAGTAGGTTAGTCTTTTCCAGCTAGATTCTGTTGGTTGCTAAAAGAGGGATCAAGCAAACTAACACCTCATGCTCCTTTACCATGTCTACACCTAAAAAACCATAATGTTATGAAACTTCATTAGATGTAGCTTAACAAAACACAACTAGGCACAGCTCTTGAGACATATACAGCACTTTGAAATGCAAAATGTCCATGGAGGGAATATCATTCTTCACCTGGGGGCACTTTGGTGTTTCTCCATACTGTGTGCTGAATCGTCCAATCAGCAGGTGATTGGAATAGAGTTCTTCAGTGCTGAACAGTGACAAAAAGACAAAAGACAAAAAGACTTTCTTATAGCACTGAGTTGTTACCTCTGATGAGTGGATTGGCGATTATAACTCTAATAATGATTTACAAGATAGGGTATGTGGGTAACAGTTATTCTCTGCTGTACAGAAGATGGACCACTGAAAGAGAGAGGAAGCAGAGAGGAAGTACCTCTAGCAGAGAGGACGCACCTGAGGTGCAAACCTGCAAATGTGGAAGGGTTCATACAATGAAGACATAAGCCAAGGTCCAGTGGTGTACTTCCATGTCCTGTGCCAGCAGACTTAGGACTCCTTTCCAGAATGTATTTCTCTCTGCCACTTAAACCTCCCTCTAGAGGGTTTCTAAGCCCCCCTCCTCCGGGCATGTTTTGAGACTGTATAGGGGGTTGCAAAAGGAGGTAGAGATTGCTGTTTCTGGAAGAAGCAGTGGGATCTAGTAGAAGTACAGTCAGCCTTCCATATTGCAAGTTTCACTTTTGCGCATTGGATTATTCACAGATTATTTGTTGTCAGCTCTGCTGCCTCCCTATGCCATTTTTAACAAGGACTGCAAGACTGAAAAACTGCAAACGAGACTTGTAAGTCCCTCTTAAAAATGGTGTGGGGCAGCAGTGGGGGGTGGCAGGAGGCTCCACCAGCCGCCCACTTCTGCTTTGTGAAGGAACCCTGATTCCTCAAAGGAATCCACAGTGGGTTGAAAAGGTGATCATACTTTTTTTATGTGTTAAATATGGTTTGGGAGGGCCTAGAGTTATTAACAGTTTTCCAACTTTCACGGGAGTCTTGTGCCCCTAACCCTTGCGAATGTGGAGGGATGACTGTACGCTATTAGATCCTTTCCATATCATTTGGAGAAAAGCAGTATGTGACAAAAGGTATCATTTGTCAGACAAGAAACATACCAACAAATCATAAGTATAGAATAAATTAATTATTTAAGTTCAGTTATACCTGCAAGCAACATAAAAATTAACAAATCAAACATAAAAATAAACTGAATGAATAGGGCTGGCTTTCCTGGACTCCAGGCAGTTGAAGTACAGAGTGGGTGGCTTTTTCACCAGGTTGTTTCAAAGTTGGCTCCCTTCCTTTTCCTCCAGAGATGTCTGACAGCATTGAAAGAGAGGACTTGTGGAGTAGCAGGGTGGACACATCCTCTCTTCCAACCCCCAAGGTGTTCCTGCTCTTAGTGTTAGTCTTTCTGTGATAAAGTAAAAATGAACTTGATTAAGTAAAAATGTAGTGTTGTGGTGCTGTGTTGAATTCATTCTCAAATAAAGAGAGTAAATATGAGATGTGATTAAAAGAAAATAATGTACAACAAATTATAAAACAATAAAATGCTCTGTAAACCCAATTACTAAATTGGAAGGTTCTGTAAGGCAGGGCCTGAAACACGGCTAAAAAAAGCTAGGATAACCAGGAAGCCATGGGGAAAAAAGCAAACCAGGATAACCAGAAAAAAGCCAAGATAACCAAATAGATTTTTTAAATAATTTATTCTAAAGGAGGAGTCATTTCAGAGAGTTGGGCATAAGGAGCAAATCCATTGCTGTATTCCTGTATGACAAATATTGTTCTGGTCTTATAGATCTATATTAGAAGTGAATGTAGAGCAGCCCTTGGGCTACATGTAACCTCAGACCACACTTTGTATCCCTTGAAGCCCCACACCAGTCTCTCAAAGCTCCTCTTCCATTTTTTTTTTATTTTATTAACAAATGTGATTTTTGGTCAGGGTTGCTCCAACACCATGCAGAACATTTCTCACATGTGTGAAAATACAAATATCCTCACAAGCACCCCAGAACCTTATACAGTGCACCCCCAATATATGCAGAATGTCTGTTCCAAGAACACTCATGTAAAAGAAAAAAGTGAATGCTTGCATCCTATTATCTTCAATGGATGTAATGTGAGCTCAACCTTGGTAGCATTGGGTGTGTATCTGTAGCGTCCATTGATGATAATAGATGCAATGCTTCACATGATTCATGTGTGCTGAGGTCGCATCACAAGAGGGCACTCTGTAATATCCTCAAGCACCTCAGAACTCTATAATATCTCCAGGTATAGGATATCGCATCGTGTTGCCATTTGAGAGAGGAAAATGGATGTGTTTGGACTTGCTGGGGGTTGTGGTCCATGGAACAGCTGGGAGAAATTGGCCCCAGCCCCTGATCTCTGTAGAAAACTATGATCTGTCAGGTAATCTAACCTAACCCCAACAGGAGCTGTTTTCCTTCATATTCATATTACCTGGAAAGTACTTTTCTTTTACTGGTCAATTTCATGCTCTGTTTTCAGCACTGAAAAAGAAAGCTATATTTTATTCAGCATTATTTACTAATTATCCTCTCTTTAGCTATCTCATCGTTTTGTTTTCCCCCCCCTGGGGGTAAAGTTGGTTGAGAAAGAATGATATTGTTATAGATAGGACACTATACATTAAGTCCCTGAAGATGTAAAAGACATTAATGTGATTGGTGTCTTCAAAGAGTAAAAGTAAAATCTCTGTGCATCAGACAGCAAAGTATTAAGAGTGTAGGCTTATGTCACTGGATCTTCAGCTGCTTAACCTAAAATATAAGATAAAATATTTGTAAATAAAATATAAAGAAGAGAAAAACTTGGACATGGGAAAAATTATGGGAAAACTGAAGATGTACCCTGTTGATACAATAGTACTTAATCATGTTGAGTCTTATAGAGTGCAGTCATCTGATGGCAAGTAGACAGAATAACTGTGGCCAGTACTTGTAGCTAGTGACATTCATAGGTCGTTGGTTACTTCTTATTTTTGTGTGCCTACAAATTTTTTCCAACTTATGGGAAACTTTAGGTGAACCAGTCATGAGGTTTTCGGGGGCTAAGAGTATGTGATGTAGCCAAGATCACCCGCTGAGTTTCCGTGGCCCAAGTATTTAAAGATATCAGCTCCCATTGGATCTGGGAAGCTAAATGGGACCAGCCTGATTAGTATTTGGATGGGAAATGGCCAATGACAAGCCGGTCCCGTAGGCTATATTTCAGAGGAAGGAGCTGGCAAAACCACCTCTGAGTAGTGCTTGCCCAAGAAAATCCTATGAAATTAATGGGATTGCTGTCAGTCAGCAGGAGACTTGAAGGCACACACACGTAGTTAGATTATTCCAGGCTTCAAGACTCCATCCTGCTTCCCAAACTAGTGAAAAATACTAACAATTGCTCATTATACGCAAGATTTTTGTGTTTTTTGTGTGTGTAATTGTGCTGTCATATATTCTGAAGCAGTAGTTTTGATTCTCTTTTCAGACCAACCTAGCTCATAGACTTGTGAATCGAGAAGGCTCAGTAACACAGCTTCCATTGTACACATCTCCCTCCTTGCCCAATATAACGTTAGGACTACCTGCAAGTGCTCCATCCAGTGTGAGTGGTATTTAATTTAAATTTTGGAAAGTTTATGGTTATCTTAACTATTGTTGTAAGTTCAGTGTCTCACCAGTTAAATTCTTGCAGGGTGGATCAGGCCAGCAGGACACAGAAAGACTTGCAATTCCCTCATTACAACAACGAATCTCCATATTTCCTGGCACTCATATTACTCCTTATTTGAGCAGCACTGCAGTAGAGAGGGATGGGGGAAATGCTCATAATCCTCTTCTTCAGCATATGGTCTTACTGGAACAGCCAGCGGCACAAAATCCCTTAGTACCAGGTGAGAATAACCAAAGTTGTATTTGAAAAGTATGATTTGTTTTTTTGTTTTTTTACATAGTTGTATTGAAAAATTCCAGTTTGGATGTATTTTCACATGGTAAGCTACAGCGTTCATGAGTCTGAGCCTGTGTTCTCAGTCCTGCCTTCCTTCTTTTATTCTCAATGTGCTTTATTTCAGTGTCTCTAGGTTAATTAACCATAGTTTCTGTTATGTCCAGACTAGAAAACAGTGCTTGCCTGGATCAGAAATTATGGGGATCTGAAACCACAATAGTTAATTTCAGATCCTTGTTCATTCCAAGCTCTGTAACCATAATTTAGTTACAGTATGGCAAGAAAATACAGTTTTTTTAAACATTGGCAAATTAATAAAAAAAGAAAGAAGGAGAAAAATAACGATGAAACATTAATTCAGTCATTCATTCACTGAATTTATATCCTGCCATTCTCCCAAGCAGTATCTGTGTAAGTATGAGAATAATTCATATATTGGCTTGATACACTTACTTCCCAATACTGAGAGGATTATTGTATGACTACTGTGGATGAACAAGCCAACCACGATTTTAGTCCCCCATCTCCATGTATCTGCCATAATCTTGAAGTAAAATGGTGATGTATCAGGGGAAGACTGAAATGTCAGGCACTCCTCCTATTATCTGACTCATAGGCAGAAATTAGTACGAGTGGGTCTGCCAGGCCACAGCATTGCAACATTTATCTGACAGTGCTGCATACTAATGCTGATTTTGCCTGCTGGTAATTATGCTGTTGGGTGACCCCAGTGGGATGAAGGATGGAAGAGGTAACCACTTCTGTGTCCATTATACTGATGAAAAAAAGCTGAATTTCCCACTCTGGAATTTACCATTCACTGTGTGCACCAGCGGGTGAATGAATACAAATACAAACTGATCACTTTAGCAATTCTCTGCTGAATTGAAAGTATACTGATTGATGACATTTGTCATTCAGTGTGGCAACACTTTTACTTGAAACAAAATGCTCTCATTTCAAACAGAACAGTTTTCACTTATTAGTTCTGTTACTGAATAGCTAATCTTCATTTCTGTCCATGCAGCAAGTTGTGTCTTACTCTTTCTCCTCCTACTATGGAAGCTCTGACTTTAGTTTTGTGACATTTTTTCCCCTTAAACCCTTTTGAGCAGCACTAAATGACATGTCTGGCTTCAAAGCGCACATTACAGTTGCTGTGAGAGTTACTCAAAAGGCTTTTCTCCCTTCCTTTTTTCTTCTCTTCTTTTTCTTCGCTGTTTTCCTCTGTATTATCTTCAGACTGGTATCTTTCAGGACTAGGGGCACTCCCCCTCCATGCGCAGTCCCTCGTGGGTGCAGACCGGCTCTCTCCCTCAATACATAAACTGCGGCAACACCGCCCTCTGGGGCGCACACAGTCTGCTCCTCTTCCCCAGAACGCACAGGCCCTCCAGCAATTAGTGATCCAACAACAGCATCAGCAGTTCCTGGAAAAACACAAACAGCAATTTCAGCAGCAGCAGCTGCACATTAACAAGGTAGGTATGCCAATTGCTAGTTCTTGCTCATGCAATTTTAATGCACTCGTTTAGAAATGACTTTGCTGTAATATGCACAGCTTATAATTATGTAATGTCTATTTGTCTTTATTCTTGGATTGCTTACTGTTGGGATGTTCTTAAAGAGCAAAAGAGAAAAATGATATACATAGGAAATATGTGCAAAATGTGACCCCCTAAAGCTGAGTGAGGCTGGAAATGAGACTGATTCCATTGAAAATCAGCTATCTGAGTGTGAGATGTATGTTCACTTAATTCATTCACCAGAATACCAAATCTGTGTAAAAAGAATATTTCTGAATACTCGATTGGCACCTGGGAATCTTGACTTCTGTTCACAGCTGAAAGCCTGACAAGCTTATTCGAGGGCCTTGTGCCACTCATTCTCTGCCTCTTTTTCTTAGAGGCCTCTATATTTTACTTATTAATATTTATGAAGACTGTGAAGGCTGCCAGAATTATGTAAGTGTTTAATCCTTGAAATTCCAAGTACCTTCTGATTGAGCAACATAGTAAGTTTATTTCTAAATCCATTTGTGACATCCTCTATTCCTTATGCAGACACAGATTTTACTGTGCAAAGGGAGGAATTGTGAGTTGCACAGTTGCTTGTTTGCACACACAATATTCTGCAATTTTAATCATTCCAGTCATCCATTTTGACTGGACCCGGTCCTTAAAAATACAAATCAGGCTTAAAGAAACGTTAGCTTTGCTTAAAAGGACATAATTCCAAGCATTTTATTTTGTCAAGATATGGCATGCCTGTTCTCCACCTGTTTCCATTCTTGTGATTTCTTAAAGGGAGAGAGAAATCCAGTAACCACGTTTGACTTTCTAGGTGCTGTGGTTTCAATTTAAGATGGCTAGATGGTTCTTTGATTAAAGCAGCTACTGCCTCTGGGAGTTATATCATTTTAAAGGTTTGGCTGCTTTTGTAGATTTTTTCCCAGTGAGACGTGCAGAGACAATTGAGGGGTGGGGGTGGGGAGAAGCACTTTGTTTATAAAACAGAGCAAAGTCAAGATGATTACACAAGCCACTGACGTCATTTTTGTACTTCTGGGAACATGCCACTACTATGCATGTGCCAGACCTGGACTTCATTCAGACTAGCATACTAATGTAGTTTAGAGCTGTTATTTCCATGGAGATTTCACTTGGTGCTCTCCAAACATGCTTGGTGGAGTAGAGCTTAAAATTAGGTTGATTAGAAGCTGTAGGCGATGAAGTCTTCTTAAAAGTAAACATATTGCAGTTCATTTGGGTCAATTTTAAGGGTTTTCATGGCCAGTATTCTAATGAGTGTTACAGCATATCACTTACAAAGGCCTGGATCCTCCAGTCAGATCTGTGTATAATATTTAGCCTTTGCAAAAAGACATTTTTAGTATCTTAAAAACCAAATATAGCTAGTGATGAACTGTATCAAGCTCAAGCTTAACTATGTTTCATATTCTGTGATACAGATCCTTGTTGCATGTTTATTAAATAAAAATTAATGTGGAACATACAAAACTAAAACTTTCATCCAAGGGAGGGAGACGTCTCCAAAATTTTAGGGCTATCTCATTGAGTACTTTGAATATGAAATCCAGAGCATACAACAGGCGTCTTGTTCCCTGCAGCATTGTGGCGAGGAGGGAGCTGCCAACTCACCTTGTGCTTTGTTTCAGTAGCAGTACAATTACTAGGTCATCACATTAGGTGATGAAAGAGCCAGTGGGGCTCCACGTGGTCTCATAAATCTTGCGGAAGCACAAGTAGGAAGGTTGAGTAGGAAACTTTTTATAGCTTAAGCTAGTTGATCTAGCCTTCTGTCATGAATGATTACACCAAGACAAGAGGTGCATTATGTGTCTTTGCAGAAGGTCCAGAAACTTGAGTTAGCATAGAGTTGCAACCTCTTGGGTGCTCATGGGGGCTAGATTGTCCGATCACATTACACCAGTTTTGTATCTGTTTCTCTAGTTGCTGATATATTTCTGGTTTAAGTTTAGATGCTGATTTTGGCACTTAACTACTTAGCGGTTTATTTAAATAACTGTTCGTACATGCATTAATCTGCCTATGCTCAGCATTGGTTGTGAATGGTGTGCTGACCTTCCTTTTGGATGAATTAGATTGGCAGGCACTTCAAGTAGGGCCTTCATTGTAGCAGCCTCTGCCTTATTTATCTGCACTTGAAAGACATGTGAGTTACAGCATATTTATATTCGGGTTAAGGTTATTTTAATATATTACTAGGTTTTTTTAATCTCCTAATATAAGGACATTGTAGTATTGTATTTTTATTTTTATTCCTTTGTTTTGTTTTGTTGGTTGGATTTAATCCAGAAAGACAACTTGTGAGTAGTTAAATCAGATAAAATTAAACTAATTGATAGTGCTTCGTATTATTGTTATTCTTATTAACATTGATTGTTGTTAGGAACTGTGTAAAATTGCATTTTGGTTGGGTGGTTGCTTTGATTTGTGTTGCCTTTTTATATTGTGGATATCCTTTCAATAACCAGTTGTGTAGGGACGTGGGGGGCAATTTACGCATGGCAGTGTTTCTGGGGCTCCCGACTGGTAGCCATGCCCCTGTACACCTTGGCCACACCCCCATGCACTACAGCCATGCCCCACGCACAATGGCCACACCTCTCGCTCTATAGCCCTGCCCCCCCATCCACACACTCCAAGCTCTGCCACTGTCAGTAACTTCAGTAAAGATGGTCTTTATTGAAACATGCTGGCATTCTAATATTTTGACTTTTCAAAAAATTCAGTGCTGTATTGAGGCTTTTTTTAGCTGCTTTGTATCTCTATCTCTCTTTTTTCTTTCGTCTGTTTAGTGATACAATTGATCTTCTTTTCCGGCAGCTTCTTTCACCTACATTTGACATAGATAGCAAAATGTGATGAATCTCTGGCTATAGGAGGACAGTTGATCAATGAGTCAAATTATGCATTCTCCGTGTGTGCATGTGAGAGAGCGAGAGAGAATGTGCCCATATATATCAGCAGTCGGAAAATCATTTGTTTCCACTTTCTCCAAGGGAGGCCAGTGTTAAGGAGGAGTGTCGTTTATGTGGGTGTCATTGCCCATTATTTATTTGTATTGTTATTCTACATTTTTTCCTTATTTGGTAGGATTCTTCCTTATCTAGAAAACGGGGGATGAGGGGATAATGTTATAGCTTCCTTGTGGAAAATTAGAGCTAGAGAAAACTAGACAGTACTATTTTTGCAATATTATATGCTAAGACTCTACCAGGAATAATTCATTCTCTCTCTCTCTCTTTTCAAGCATTTAAACTTGAAACGGTTTTGAACAGAATACGAAATTTTTGGATTTACTATCTGTGCCTTTGTTTTCCTTATTGCATAACCGTAGGAATCTCATTCCCCCCTCAGCTTCTATTTACCTTTTTCTGTGTGTTTTCTTTATAGCCTAATCAGCCAATTACAAAATTTCAGATTAAAAAGGATGGAAAAGCATAGCAAATATATTCTCTCTTGCATATTTTAATAACATTAAATTTTTGGCAGCTACTTCTGTTCTTTTTTTTTTTTTGAAACTTAATACCATTTTAAAATTA
Organism: Ctenosaura bakeri; assembly: GCA_948474755.1. NCBI lineage: Eukaryota > Metazoa > Chordata > Lepidosauria > Squamata > Iguanidae > Ctenosaura > Ctenosaura bakeri. The sequence continues at coordinate 26,914 of CAOLHI010002315.1, forward strand.
AAAAACTAACAGTAATTCCCAAAGCTAAGACCAAAGTTTTTACAGTTTTGTTCATATTTTATGAACTGTAGTGGCTACAGCAGCTATATTTCATGTAGGATCTGGAGAAAAACAGTATGCTGGATATGTTCATTAATGCCAAAAAATAATAATTAGTCCATTTTTAGCTTTATTAATGCTAATTTTAGAAAATAATTCTCAGAGTATGTGTAGAAGAGAAAGCTGTAATTTGCAAAATCAGTATTAAGATCAGTATACAACTTGGAGAGATTTCTCTTTCTTTGGCTTAAATTCTGTTGTCCTGTATTGTCATATTTAACAGATGTGCCACAGCTATACTATATTTTATAATCCTATCTTTTGTCATTATGACTTGTCTGTAAATGATTTTAAAGAGATGAATGTACTCAAGGCAAGACTTGATTTAATATGTTCAGTGTATTATTGTCATGAGTATTTTGATATAGATATTCTTATTTTTCTCAAGTAAAAATAAGAATATCTAGCATGAAAGCTCATTATAGAAAAAAGTGCTGTAGAACAGAATGTGTTGCAGTTCTCTGCATTTTTTTCTTGGCAGAGTTTGGAAACTCTAACAAATTTTAATGTGACACACCTATCTAGTATTCTTGATGTGTACTTCAGCAAATTGGTGGTCATGTTAAGAATTCTTTTAATATTCTCTGCATGAGATTGCCATTCTGAACAGTTTCCCATTCCTAAGCATTAGGCATGCTTGAAGAGAGGTACAGTTGATTTGATTAGCAGAAGCAGCTTACAGTATATTTGTCATTTTACAGAGTAGCTGGTGATATATTTCAATGAGTGGGTAAATAGAATAAATGTTGTAAAGAAAAAACTGCCAGATTATTTTTTAAACAATCTTTTGTTTAAAAGCGAATCTACTGTGCCTGTATGATTTTCAGATTTATTTTATTTTCTTCCATTCTTATAAACTGCAAATGGTTTGTTGATGAAGGTTTGTTGAGATTCAGATTTGTAGTAGTAAATTTTGGGAAATGTTTACAGATGATACCAAAACCAAATGAGTCTTCCCGCCAGCATGAAAGCCATCCTGAAGAGACTGAAGAAGAATTACGAGAACAAGCATTTTTAGAAGACCCATATATTGACAGGTTATCAAACCAAAAGGATGTTCAGGGGCTGACCAGTATGGTCCAGGTGAAGCAAGAACCTGTGGAGAGTGATGAAGATGGAGAGTTGCAACCAGAACTAGAGCCAGGACAGAGGCAAGCTGAGCAGGAGTTGCTCTTCAGACAGGTAAAGCAGAATGCAGTGAATGGGACCACACTATGATTACTTCATGAACATTTTCCTGGTGGCTTCTGTGTTCGTTGCTCTTTTTTTGTGGAGATAGTAAACCTAAAAGACATCATACCCTTGCATTAATAGTTTAAATCTTTGCACAGCATTTCTGAAGAGAGTGTAGGGCACAAGTTGTGTGCTTGACTCCTTGCTCACACAGCAGACAAGAAGTTGTAGGACTAGCTTGGATTATACAGTTTCTGTAGCTGGACTGAGTTTCAGACCCCAAAACAAGTGGTTGCATTTTCTTAAATCTGGTGGGTGAGGAAGCAAGAATGCCAGCCCCAGAGAAAATGTTTCATTTTTTATTTCTTTGCTTCTCTTGTCATGTCTGAAATTGAACTTTTGGCCTCTTTTTATAGACTTAATTGTTTCATGCCATTTTAATTGAATGTAGCCCATCTTTTATATTGCTGTTTTGATTGTCCTAGTTGTTTTCAATATGATGTTGTAATTAGCTGCGTTAAGAGTTTCATGGTTTTAAAATGTTATGTTTTGAACTGCCTTGTGAAATCTTTGCCATGAAAAGTAGTAGAGAAATATAAAACCAATTCATAAAGTAAAGTGTACAATCTGTTCCTGTAAGAGAGGATGCCACACTTTGGTTTGGACTGAGATGTGTAGAAAGAGGATGTGTAAGTTACTTGGTCTTTCTTTTCTGCATATACTTTACATCCAAAGCTGCTACTATCCAGAGCCAGAGCTTGGAAAGTTCCTTTTTTAAAGTAGCTGGTTACATTTGCAAGACAAAAAAGTAGGTAGGAACTATTATAACTGTGATTTTAAAGACTAACTCTTCACCCTTTTGAAAAGTCAAGACAAATCTTCCTGCTTATTTAGCAGAGCAATTTTAAATTTTTCCAAATACCTAGAATTGCCTTTAAATCAAAGCACTGCATGGGGCCCATCTCAATTTTTAAACAGTTATATTTTCGCTTTTTCTATATATGTCTGTTTAGAATTCTTCTCTGTCACTCCTCTCTCCCATTCTTCTGCTGCTTTTTCCTCCTTCTGTATCCTTTCTGCTTTTCTCTTTTTCTTCCAAAAGATGATTGAGGCACAGCTGGTACATCCTAGTTGTGACACATCAGTTTAAGATAAGTCTTTTGAGTAATTTAACTTTTTATGTGAAATTTGGAAGCCCCTTAGTATGTATGTTACTAGTGAGAACTATGCATTTAACCCAGCATCAGATCAAATTTTCTTCTGGAAAAATCTATTTTGAATGCAAAGAACAATATACAAATTTTTTGTCAGTACTTTGAAATTGCTTTAGATTTATAGCAATAGACAGTGATGCATATTTGGCTCATTAAGATTGGGGTTTGAGAAGAAGAGAGAATTGAATATTATATCTGTAAGTTACAGAGTAATTGTTATAAAAATTATTAAAGTTTTTTTTTTTGCCTTCATACAGATACTTTACAAAGTTCAGCATTCAGTAATATCTTATATTGTTGGTGATGAAACTCAATTTTAATCACTAACGTATAATTTCCAAGTGCCTGAAGTTTAATGTAAAAGTAAGGTAAAATTTTAGAACCATCATTTGAAGGCTGGTGATAAGACATTAAATTAAATTGCCACTTAAAAGCAATGCTCTGTCCTTGGGAAAAAAACAGAGATGGATCTATTAATTGTCTTGGATTACTCAAATAAAATTCTAGAAACACCACTAAAATTAGTGCAATGACTGGTGCTTTTTAATTTATGTTTGAAGATGCATTGGTTGATAAAATAATGAATGGAATAATGTGAAGTAATTGCTCGTTGTCACAAAGAAAGTTACAAAGTTTGTCAATAAATTCTTGAAGTTGACCACACAGTCTCTCCTCTCTAACAGCAAGCTCTGTTACTGGAGCAGCAGCGCATTCACCAACTGAGGAACTACCAGGCCTCTATGGAAGCTGCTGGTATACCAGTGTCCTTTGGAGGGCATCGGCCACTTTCTCGTGCCCAGTCATCACCTGCGTCTGCCAATTTTCCCATGTCTGTACAGGAGCCACCCTGCAAGCCACAGTTCACAACTGGTAATGTACAAAAACTATTTTGACAGTATTAAAATCATCCTGTGTTCAGTTTAGTCTTCTACATGTACTGGCAGTTGTAGTAGTCAGGATAAGCATTCTTGTGCCTGGAGTTGCCATGAACAGTCTTTTCCCTTTCCACAAAAGGTTAAAATAACAGGATCAGTATCTGGAATGATTGGCAAGGACCAAGTGGCCAGAAGAGAAAAAGGGGAAGGCAGTACAGTTAAACAGTTCCAATCCTACGCCATTCCTGCAGCTCCTGAGCCTTTTGATGAAATCACAATGCCTATTAAAATCTAAAACCATCTTAGTTTAACAACAAAATAGGAGCTGTAGTTGTTAGAAAACTATATTCTAAACAACTGCTGCTGTTATTTAAGCCAAACTTTAACTTTCAGGTAAACTTTAAAAACCTTGTCTTTCTTGGAATTGTATTAAGAGATATGAAGTCCCCCACTGCTTTGTCTTGAAAACAAAGGATTGCTGGCTCACACAAAATCCTTGAGAGGTTTGCAAAACTGTTAGTATACTTACCAGAAAAACTTGAAAAATCAGAGGATTTACATAGCTTGTCTTGCCAGTTTACATAGCCTTCCAGTGGGATTTACCAGTTCCTTTGCTGCACAAGCAATTAAAAAAAAAAGCTATCTTTGTGTTGTGAAAAGGGTGGGGGGATGAGTAAATAGTGATGGGAAACTAACCTTGTCCATGGGCCATAAAAGCAGGTTGACCTGCAACCTGACTCCACAGCTTGAAGTGGCACTTTTATACGTGCTCAGGAGCATGATTTCCTTCAAGTTTTGTAGTTCTCTCTGACCAGATCTTTAAAAAAAAACAAAGAAAGATAAGAAATACACAAATTCACAGGTGGAAAGGGACTTTAGGACTCATTGTATTGTTGATTAAAAGAATTAAACTTTGTTAGTATGAAGTGTGCTTTAACTTGAATTAAATGGAGCTGTGTGCTTCGTACTTGGGGATAAGGGTAAACTTAACCAACAGTAGTCTTATACCTCCATCCAGATCACCAGGTTTCCCAGCACACCAGGTTTCCCAATACTTCTGTTTTATCTGTATTAAGGTTTAGTTTATTTGTCATCCATCACCTGACACTGATCAGGATTTCCCCAACCTCCCTGGGACCATTGATGGAAACAAGAGGTAATGCTGAGTTCTGTCCACGTATTGATCTGACTTTTGTGGATAGCTCTGACTGACTTTCCCTATTGGGAAAGCCTTTCCCCACTTTCCTTTATCATGCAGCTGTTAAAGAACATGAGAGAGAAGGTACAATTCTGAGATACTCCAGAGGTCAGTGGCCATTACCATGGCATAGAACAGAAGTGTTCCAGTATTAACTTTTGAGTAAGTTTCAAGAAAGGAGAGGAGCCATTATAACACCATGCTCTCTAGTCCTACCCTGGCTAGATGTCCAAGAAAAATACCATGATTTATGGTATTAAAAGCTAATGAGAGATCAGAGAGAACCAGCAGTAATATTCCCCCATCCATTTCCTGTCATCAGTGATTCACCAGGGAGACCAAAGCTGTTTTCATCTCAAAATCAGACTTAAAAGGAAAAAAATATATCTATAATGGGCCTGGGTATTTGGCTTCATTCAAGACCATCTGGAGTTAATAACTCACCACCTTTTTGAGTATTTTTTTCCAGTATTTCTATTAAATACCAAACAATAACTACGCAGATCAAGGAATATAGATTTGTCTTCCCCACCTCCAAAATGTTTGCGCACTTACTCCTTAAGTTCAGTGGAAATCACACCTTCTTTCATGGAAGTGTGATGTTACCCTGTTTACTGGGGGTCCCGGGAGGGACACCCATATGTGCTCTCAATTTACTAAGTTTGGGGAAATTAGCTAAGAGCACAAGCTAGCAATGCGAGAGGCAGGGCAAAGCAGCAGAATCTTTTACCCAAAGTCTACGGGGTCAGGCCAAGCCAAGGAGCACACCGAGTTATAAGAATAATTGTGATCTTTATTAAATACAGACAAACAGTGTATGCAACACATGCACTCAGATAATTGTAGAAAATAAAGGTTGGAGTGGTATAGAGGGATTTTTCAAAGGGATTGTTGAATTGGGTGATACGACACCTGTCCCGAAGCCCGGATAGATCACTGTGAAGGTCTGAAGTTGTGCAGTCTCAGCCAATATGACTGAGGGGAAGGCTCGCCAAGCAGAGCGGCAGCAAGACGGGATGGAACTCAGGAGCGATCCAAGGAAGGTCTTGGAATCAGGGGTTTTTATAGGGAGAAATGTAACTGCAGGCTATTCCATACTTGGGGAAAACAATGAGTTTCGGGTGCGAGACAAAGCTTTGGAAAGGTCAAAATTTAACATGATTGAGTTAGGCCCGAGTTGACAATGGAGTAACCAGTATGCAGATGCACAGTGCTTGACATTTGAGTATCCAGCTTGTCAAGTTGCCTGCTCAGGGCAGGGAGTTCTTTGTAAGCAGCATGCATACATAATGAGGGTGTTTGCAGAGAGGTCTCCTAAAGCGGCAATCTGGCTATTTCTGGAGTGCCTGTATTGTGTTGGAATATTGCAGCAATTAGTGGCCGAGCCTAGTTCTGTGCTTGTCTGGGTGCCTCACAAACACGTGGAGAGGGATGGTGGAAGAGAGCCAAATTATTGATATCAAAACGGTATCTATGACACCTTAAGTGCGGCCCAGCCATGGCAGTAACAGTAAGCTACCTCTGAGTCCTTTTTCTGATCATAATCCTGTGATGATGTGGATTAGAAGGAAAACTAAAGAATTCAGATGGAGATTAAATGAATCTTTGATGGTGAAGGAAGAAGTGATTTCGAAAACAAAGAACAAGATTAAAGAATTCTTCAGAAGAAATTTAAATAAAGGAACTAATACTAGATCAGTTGAGATGCAAGTAAAGCATATATGATAGGACATTTCATTTGAATAATTAAAGAACATTTTAAAAAAGCAATTGGAGAAAACACAGAAGATTTTAGAAGAAATAAATATTAAAGAAGATGAATTGAGGAAATCCCTAGAAGAGGAAGGAATTTTGAAGATGCTAAGAGTACTGAGAAACCAATTATCAATGTTGACAGTGCAGGAGTTAGAAAAGAAGTTGAAGTTTCTGAAACAAAAGAAATTTTGAGTATGCAAATAAATCAGGAAGATGGGTCACATATACAGTAGGCCCTCCACATTTGCGTGTAATGGGGCAGAGAACCCCCGCGAAAGTGAAATAATTGCGAGTACCCCCGCATCCTTCCCCCATTCCCTTCCTGAGCTCTGGCACAGGAGTGTTCTTTTTCCATTCCCAGGCCAGAGGCAAGGGAGTTGAGGGAAGAAGCTCCAAAGGGGAGAAGGAAAGAAGTGTGCACCCCCAATTGCTTTACCTTTTGCCTGGGTGCAAGTTCTCAGTGTGGGGAAGAGGCAAAGCAATGGCAGGGAGAGCTGAGAGGGCACATGGAAAGTGTGCGCACCATCTTCCACTACCATGTTGCTTTCCCCTCTCCCTCACACTTGTTCTCAGCACTGGTGAAGAAGGAGGGGAAAGCTCCAGGGCACTGGGAAAGTAAGAGTGTGTGCATGCGTGTGTCTTCTGCTGCCCCATTGCCCTTCCTTCTCCCTCGCACAAGTTCTCAGCTCCAGAGAAGAGGGAAGGGAAGAGGAGGGGAGAGCTCCAGGGCACCAGGAAAGCATGGGTGCGCGCGTGTGTCTTCTGCTGCCCCATTGCCTTTCCTTGTCCCTCATGCGAGTTTTCATCACCAGCAAAGGGGCAAGGAAATGGGAGGGGAGAGCTCCCAGGCACTGGGTAAGTGTGAGCATGCATGTGCGTTCCTTTGTGTGTCTTCTGCTGCCACCTTGCCTTCCTTTTTTCCTTGCAGAAGTTCTCGGTGCTGGCACAGAGGCAAGGAAGTGGGAGGGAAACGCAAGGGAATAGGGGGAGGAGGAGAATGAGAGGGAGGCACGGGTGCCTGAACAATCCGCAAGAGTCAAACCCACAAATGTGCAGGGAAAACTGTAGATTAAGAAAAGAAAGAAAGAAAAAATGATTTCCACATTAAAAGAGTTTACAAAGGATAAAGATTTACAAAGGATATTTCATGAGTTCTTCTCAAAGTTATATTCAGTTATGAACATAGAAGATACAAAGAAGATTATCTGCTGAGGCAACAGCTATCTTAACAGAAGAAGAGAAAGAACTGATTTATCAAAAGATTATAACACTGGAGTTTGGACAGGCTGTTCAAAAACTGACATCTGGGAGGACCCCAGGTCTGGAAGATTTGGAGTTCCTTATTATAAAACTTTACAGGAGGAATTGATGTTCCCCTTGCAAATAGTAATGAGTGATGTGTTAGAAAACGGACTAATTACGGATTCATGGTAAGAAATTAATATTACTCTGATTCTGAAGAAGGGACAAGACTTAACATCACCAAAGAGCTATAGACCAATTTCTTTGCTGAATAATGCTTACAAGATCTTTGCTTTGGTCTTAGCTGAAAGAATGAAGAATTTATTGAAGAAGTATGTAAATGAAGACCAAAGTGAATTTCTGTCTGGAAGACAAATGAGAGACAATATTAGAATTGTGCTGGATGTCAATGAATATTTTGAAAGTCATAGTGAGAAGCAAGGTGCCTTTATTTTTTTGGATGCAGAAAAAGCTTTTGACAATTGGAACAGGCAACATCTCTTTAAACTTATTGAATTGATGAATTTTGTCTAAAATATTTTGACCTATATAAAAACAATCTGCAAAAATAATAGTCAATGGACGCATGACAAAACCTTTTAAAATCTTTAAAGGGACAAGTCAAGGATGCTCCCTTTTTCATCTTTTGTTTTCTTAGCAATGGAGGTTTTGAATCGAGCTATTAGACAAGAGGCTGAAATAACTATAGATAAAATTTTAAAAGCTGAATTTAAATTCAGAGCTTTTGCTGATGATTTGATGATTATGAGAATCGACACTGAAATTGCAAGAAAAAGTAAAAAAAGTGGAATTTTAGCCGGTTTGAAGATAAATAAGGAGAAAACCAAAATTTTGACTAGGAATATAAAGACTCAAGAAAAGAATTAATTACAGCAAAAAGGTTTCAACATTGAAAAAAAGTGAAATATTTAGGTATCTGTATAACTGGAAATTCTAAGTCAATTATCTGAAAATAATTATGTGAAGACATGGAAAGAGATAAAAAATGATTTGGATAAATGGCAGAAATTGAATTTGTCATTCAACCAGTGACAAAAAACTTCTCAGAATTTGGCGAGGTGAGATACAGAGTGAAATACAGAATTTTACAAGATTCAAAAGAATAGGAAAGGCCTTGGATTGCCAGACTTAAAATTTTACAGGTTCATGTGCAACTTGGATTAAAAAATTGATTTTAGTAGAAGACAATAAATCTTAGAATTTAGAAGGACGTGCCTTGAGATTTGGGTGAGATGTATATCTATGGTATGATAAAGTCAAAGTTAGTGTTGAATAATCACTGTGTTATGCATGCCTTATTGAGACTTTGGAATAAATATAAAATGAGACTATGTCCAAAAACATCTTACTGAATTTCTCCACAAGATGCCTTTTGCGGACCAGAAATGAGAGCCAATCAACATTGGTTAACATATTATGACTTATTAGAGAAAAAAAGAGCAAGATTGTATAATGAAATCATTATAACAATTATAAGAGGAAAGTTTAAATATACAGTGACTCTCATATAGACAACTTAAGATTTAAAGAAGATGAAAGGAACAACCAATTTGAAGAGAATAAATCAGATTTGGAATTATTCTATGAACTGATGATGAACAGTCAATTGCTATGATGCACAAATTTCTGTTGAAGTTAGAGACTGAAGATGAAAAAGTAAAGGAATGTATAATTAGTTGGGCAAGGAACTTTGGCTATAATACATATGAACCAATGGGAAAGTTGTGGACAAAGGATATTAAAAATGTACTCTGCTATGACCTCCAAGAAACTACTATAAGATGATGTATTGCTGGTATCTTACACCAGAGAGACTTTCAAAAATATGTAAAGAAATGAAGAATAAATATTGGAAATACCAAGATCAATTGGATCAATCAGATCTGTGAAAAAGCAAACAATTCTAAATAAAGATACAAAATGTGGTACAAACGATCTTGAAATCTCAATTACTTAAAAATCCTGAACTGTATTTGTTAGGAATCTGGGAAGAAGACACAATAATTGACAAGAAACAAAGTAATTAATATATGTAACATACTGGGGAAAAAAGGTGGAGACACCATCAATGGAAAAATGGTTTTATAGTTTGATAGGACTTGTTGAAATGCATAACCTCACATATAGGTTAAAGGGGCAAACAAAAAGTGAATTTCTTCTGAAGGGAAACATGTCTGATTGATTGTTTAAAGAAAGATGAAGTTTGAACTGATGACAATAGGTTTTTAACTTGTTTTAAATTTTTTAAGTTCTGATTTGTTATTTGCTGTTACATGAGAGGTACTATATGAAAATGAATAGGCAATTTTAGTTTGTTACTGTTTTGAGGCGTGATTATTATATTTTGATTATTGCTAGCTTATCACTGGTTTAAATACTATAATTGCAGCATTTATAAGTATAAATACAAGTATTAATAAGTGTAACTAAAGTAGGTTTAATGTAGTTTTTTCTCTTTTAAATAGTTTTTGAATTTTGAAGTAATTGTTTAAAATTAGCCTAATCTAATACAACTTAATAATGTTAAAACCTGATTATTACTGCTCATACTTGTTTCTTTACTAATAAGTAATTTTCTGGGTATATAGATAACACTATAATTACCATTTATGACAAGAGTTAACTTTGGTTTTAATTAAAGATTTTATAGTTTAGGTGTTACTGCTTATTTAGTTCAAGCTGTTGCAAAGCGGGTGGGAACAATTTTTTTAATTAGCTGTAGTTTTTCTTTTGTTAGCTGGTTGTAGTTTAGTTAGTTTAATTAGTTATTCATAGTTTTGTAGTTAGTTTTTTCATAGGTATTGCATTGTTTTGTTTATTTTGTTTTATGTATAGTTTTTGTTATATAGTTTATTTCTTATATTACTTTGTATTGTAAAGTTGTTGTGTTTTTTTGTTTTCTCTTTTACTTAATGAAAAATATATATTAAAGAATGGAAGACTAGTTGTTTTTCCTCCATCAGGATCTTCACAGGTTGTGCAACAAGCCTCTACACAAAGCTAATCTCTTCCCCCTCCTTTTTTTTTTGGGCAGGGCACACATCTATGATAAGCACAGAAGGGCAGGATCATTGACTAAAGAGTCATACCACCCAGTTACTCTACTTTTAAAAATAAAGTGGCAATAGTAGTATTGTGTACAGAAAACAAATTCAAAAGTTCTTGGTGCAGTTTGCCCAAAACATCCTAAAAATGTAAAAAACAAACAAAAAAAAACAAATATTTTTAAGTTTTTCGTTTCTGTTTGTGTGAAGGAAATATACAAAGATTTATGTCCCTACTCTCTGTGTACTGACATGTACATGGACTCCATTTTAAATCGATTCCTGATTCTGTCAAAGTAGTGATATCCGACTTAGAATGGATATGGGCAGTTCTGTCTGAAGCAAGTAATGCAGATTGGTCATACTGAGCTATTGAGGGTTCCTTCTGATCTTGTGATACTACAGGAAACAGCCTTTTCACCACTGGAAAAGGCTCCACAGGCGAACATTGTATGGCTGTAGTGATGATAGTGAAATAAAAATTTCTCTGCTGCCATCACATCACTGAAGAGTAAACCTAAGCTGGTTTCTCAGTGATGTTGAATTATGTTCATCACGCCTTTTGTGCCACCTGTGCTCTGGCTGCCCCTTTTTCATATGAAGGGGAAGAGAAGTAACAGGGCACTCCAAATTCTAGTCCATGATTTACCATTATCCCTGAATTTTGTCAGTATGTCAGTTTCGTACTTTACTTTCATTTCCTATTACTTTTACCTTGAAAATGTAGTCATTGTTTCTATTGGCATAGGGTGTTCTTTCTTATTTAAATATTTGAGACCATTATGATATTTCAGAAAATATACAGTTGGTTGTAAAATTCTGGAACCTGCTTATCTCTCTGTCAGAAGTCCTGTTTTTTGTTTTGGATACAGTTGTGTAATGCATGTTTAACTTGGACATAACATTTAAAATTGACTTTAAAATGTCCTTTTTCCCTTATACATGTAATTATCCTTTTTCTCCTTCATATGTATAATTGTACGATTATACATCTTTGTACATCTACACAGAAGTGAGTCTCACCATTTTTGGTGAAGCTTATATCCACATAAGTTTAGGATTGGAGGCTGAGTTATTTTATATCATCTTATACAGGCCTTGTGTATGATACCTTGATGCTAAAACATCAGTGTACCTGTGGAAATACAAACAGTCATCCAGAACATGCAGGAAGAATCCAGAGCATTTGGTCACGACTTCAGGAGACAGGCCTTCGTAGCAAGTGTGAGGTAATGGGTGTTCTATTATAATGGAGGAACAAAAAAGCTTGCTATTTGGAGAGAATGAAGACTGCTTTATACATGTAGCAAGGTATAACAGGATTTCTGATTACCTACATCTGGAAGAAATAGTCCCCAAATTAAACCATTATTGCATGAAAAAGTATTGGCTAATTAGCACACTTGGATCTTTTTGCACAAGGTGGCATCCAGAGAGTTGCATACCGGGTATGTTTACACATTATGAGCACATTTCATACATCATGATGCATTCAAGCACCACCACTGTGTCAATCAGGATTTGTTGCTTAAAGGATGAATTGTGCAGCAGATGACCAGATAAACTGTGCTTTGCCTTCTTCAGTTGTAGTTTGTTTTACTCCCATCTCTTTTGTCAGTTACTGTTTTTCAGTGGGCAGCTAGAGGAAGAGGCCAGGGGCAAGCCACAGTTGTGGTTCACACATCAGAACCATCCATGGTTTACGTAAACTAGTTTGTCATTTAGGTTTTGCATATTACATCAAGCCAGATTTTAGCAAATAACACTGATATGTGGACACTGTACCTGTGTGTACGATACTTTTTGTTCCTTCCTGCTGCATTCCCTACTCTTCCCTCACCTGAAAATCCATGGTCCGGAGCTTTGTGTAACATTGTTTGTTTGTCAGACACAGATTTCTATTGTACTGATGCTTATAAACCTACAGTGAGTCAAAGTGATTCTTTGTTTGAGATGACTTTATTTTTCTGTTGTTTCAAGTTTTGTTGTATGGTTTTAGCACAATCAGTCCTATTGAGGCCGTTGAACTAGTACAAAGAATTATTGTTCTAGGTTTTTTTTGTAAATTGCTAGACTGCATTCTCTCCACTGCTTTCAGTATACAAAGTAGTAGAAATCTTATTATTCACTTGGTCCTAAACTGATCTTATTTGAGAAAAAATAAAATCAATTGAGATCAGTTATTTTGAAAACTTGTGTACAGTCTTAGTTACGTCTACTGACACCCATTGCTGCTGATTTTATTTAATTAAAATAAGTGCAGTTTCACTGTTTTCATTCCTCTGGCAGTGTATACGTGGAAGAAAAGCAACTCTAGAAGAGCTACAGACGGTTCATTCAGAAGCTCACACACTACTTTATGGTACCAACCCTCTGAACAGGCAGAAATTGGACAGCAAGAAGCTCCTAGGTACAGCAAGGAATTTAATGTTTTCTGCTTCTCAGAGAATCTGTCTCTACCATCTCAAATTAAGTTTTTTTTGGCAACATTGATATATAATTTTTATGCAGATGATGAACTGAGCTTTTTCTTTTGGGTTCAGGTCCAACATTCTGTATGCTTCATATGCAGTTCATTCCATATAAGTTACTATAGTAGCATGCTTCTTTTCAGGGTAAGCTTTGCACACACAACATGCATATACAAAGCTCCTGTTTTGAAAAATCCTTTTATGTGTGTGGGTGCCTTGTGTATTTTATGCAGCCTTCATTTCTAAAGCACTTCTGGATATGTCTGTATATGAGTAAATGGCATTCAACTGAGTAGCTTGGGGAATGATATGTCTGGAAATTGACAGCCTGATTTTAAGTAATGCTGAATGCATATTAATGAAATACTTAATCTACAGTGGTAGTGGCAGAACAAAGTGAACAGGCAATATCATATAGAGATTTATTAATGTGCAAAGCAAATACATGTGGAACATTTATAAACCAAATTAAAATAAAAATGTATGTATAGCTGTGCATAATGAGATGTATTAAATTCTTAGCATGGATTAATGAATGTCTAACCATTGGAGAAAGCCTATAACTTAGTGGTAGATCACATGTTTTGCATGAGACAGATTCCTGTTCAATGTCAATCATCTTCAGGTAGGCTTGGAAAAATTCTTGTCTGAAAACCTGAAAAGAATCTGCCAGTTAGAGCCAACAATACCAATCTGCCTGCATGGAAGGTAGCTTTCCTAGATTTGTCCAGCTAAAGTATTTTCTACAGTAGACACATAATCAGGGATAAGTCAAATGTTCCATTGGGCCGGTTGACATGAAAACTTTCCTTTCCCCTAACCCCCGTTCTAGTACTCTGCTGAAAACCAGCTGTAGAAGGTTTCTCAGTCCTTGAGTGCACACTGAGAGCACTCACCTAAATTCTACTGGAATATCTCCACATAGGCAGGCACTGGAAACTGATCATAATTTTAATAATCTTGGAACATCTGGGAAGTAGAATTTTTATACAAAAAGTCCTTTTGTTGCATCGGAAATCTGATTTCATAATATTTTTAATTGCAAATTACAAAGCTGGTAAGAGCAACATGGTATAGTAGTTTGAGTGTTGGATTATGGCTGTGGAGACCAGAGTGCAGTTCCCCGCTTGGCTATGGAAACCCAGTGGGTGACCTTGGGTGCATCACACACTCTCAGCCCCAGAAAACTCCAGATTAGGCTCATCTTAGGGTCACCGTAAGTTGGAAACAGCTTGAATGCACACAACAACAAGACTTTGGATATGGTATTGGAAAAGCTTATAAAGCCCAATTCTATATAAGCATAGAGCCTATAAAATTAGGTTTAAAAACTATTTTTAATAGTTTCAGAGTAACCAGTTACTGTTACAGTTGCCTTTTTTAAAAAATTACTCTTTCCTATTTTCAAACATACCAAAGTGTTTTTTTTACTTTACAAAAATCTGAATGCTACAAGCTGATTCTGCGCAAAACATACTGCCCCCATCTCTTTAATAGAGGATGAGGCAGCAGCAAGGACAAGCCAGACAAGCCAGTGCTTGAACTATGTGACTGTCCTCCATTGTTTAATGAGGTCACACTTCCATAAACGTAAAAAAAACCCCAATCTTCGTTAACAACAATAATTTGGTATACCTATGTTATTGAGAAAAATTGATTAGAAATAACCCATTATTTGTTATTAGTACTAAGCTCTGTGTAATTGAAGTAAGCCCCACTGTGTAGGATTGAAGAATTCATCACTTAATCTTTTTACAGGAATGAAATAAAATTAATGCCAGGCATTGTTTTAGAAACAGTTGGTTTTCTTGTCATGACTTCATTCTTCTTTTTTTTTTTAAATGTGGTAACTTACTTGCCTGGTAAATTTAGCTTCTTTATACCATAACAGAGAGTCGTCTTACATTAATAAAGGATATAGTTTGGTAACATTTGGTAACAATAGCAGAGTTAGTTGGTAAAGGGAACTGTGAATTTTTCTTGTATAATCATTATTGGATTAGATTTGGGGAAATGTTGAAATGTTTTCCTGAATGCTCTAGAAAGTATAAAATTGCTGTTAGAGCTAAGTAAATTTATAAAGATTAGTACAATGTCAAGTAGTAATGGTGTAATTGGCCACTTACTTGTTCAGCTGTTCTCCTTTAAATGCTATATATTTTAACATCATGCCTAGTCATAGTTAAAGAACAAAGCAAGTAGGTAATAGCCTAATGGAGATTATTTTCTTGGAAAGCGTTAATAGTTTGTAGTAAGAACTTCTGCATTATTTTTTTCCCATTACAAGAAAATAGCTTTTGCCAGTATATATACTCTGATTTTTTTTTCTCTACACATTTGTCAGAACAGATTGGTTAGTATTATACTGTTCTAAGAGAGATAGAGGACCAGTCCGCTTGCCAGCATAGTGCAGTTGCCAGTGACAACTAATGGTGTCCGTGACAGTGGAGTGGTGACTACTCAGAGTTTCTGTCTGAATTTTACACCAAGTCTAAAACCCAGGTGTACATTCACTGCTCCACTGACATGGAATTCAAAGGCTATCACTGTTGTTTACCACAAAAAAGCCCTGCTTCTGCCTGATTGGAACTCCATGCAACTGCAGCATTGTTGATTTTCCAGCTGTTGTGGGGGGCATATCCCCTGTTATTCATATATCTCTCTGGGAATAAGAGCAATTGGAAGATCACAAAATATTATCTGGCTATTCCCCAGGAAACCAGGTATAAGGCATGAAGCCTTAAGTATATTTAGTACCTTTTGTTGCTGTTATCAACACTTGAATAAGCTCAGTCAGAACATGACAGATAATTCTTTTCCTGAATTACCTCTTGGTGAGAAGGTGAACATGTTTGAAATTTCTTTGGAGCTCACTCTGTGGTCTCCAATGCAAGTTTTTTTAAAAAAATTAATAATACTCACTAATAGTTCAGTTTTTAAAAATATTAGTCTAGCCTTTCCCAGTCTGGTTCCCTCCAGGCAACAGTTGTTTTAAATTACAATCTCCTTTCCTTAACCATTGGCCATCTTGGTTGGGGCTGATGGGAGTTGTGCTCCAAAACAACAGAGTATATGAGGTTTGAGAAGTCTGTGTTAAGCAATAGCACAGCCTGGTAACACAGTAAAATGTATGCACACCAGAAAATGTTTTTGTAACCATTCCAGAGCAGCTAATCCAACACTGCCTCTTTTAAATAAACAAATACAAGACTCCATATCTTGTATCGTATGGGAATATGAAGCAGATGTCTTTCTGGGCATTTCTTCTTTAACAGAAAATTTGGTACCAGAGGCAGAAATAACATGGAAAGAACAGGAATATGTTTCTACACCCCTTCCCCCTACAAAGAGCAGTTGAACATGTTCCAGTGAAATTTTTATTCAGAACTAGCAATCTACACATGCACAAAGGAACAACCAGGTCAGGTAAACTCGCTGTAAATGAACAAAAACATTTTGAACTTTCTAGAGACCACTTGGAAGGCTTCTTCCAAAGTCTGACCAGGGATGACTTTTTCTCTCACCAACCTTCACTTTGATATTGATTTAAATTTTGATCACTGAACTTACAGATTTACACTTTTCTTAACATGCTGACGGTACTTTGTGAAACATGTTATCTGCTCACTCCTTGTCTCTTTGCTCTATAGTTCTCACTCAGTAAGGGATTCTAAAGGTAGCTGCTGTTTACCTTGCCTACATGGCTGCAATAGAATGGGCTAGAGTAAAATGCTACTCTTTCCCCACTCAGACTTTTTTGCTCTGTTTACTGCAAGCTCTACTGCAACATAATGCTGAAATTCTGTATTATAGTAGCCTTACTTCACGATCCCTTCAGTGCCAGTGCTACTAAAAAACTCCTTCCAGCTAGGCAGATGAGGTGGAGAAAAAGACAGTTTAGATGAAGATAAAAAGCCTTTATTTCAGCGGTTCTCAACCTGTGGGTTGTGACCCCTTTGGGAGTCGAACAGCCCTTTCACAGGGGTCGCCTAAGACCATCGAAAAAAAGTATTTCCGATGGTCGTAGGCTCCATTCCCTCTTCAGTGGTGGTGCGCAAGCGCGAACCACGCGCTTGCATCCTCCTGCCCCCTTTGGCAGAAGCATGTGCGGCCGCATGCGCTCCCGCCAAAGGGGGCAGGTGGTGCGCACCACCACTCCTGGGCCTTTTCCGCATGTTACCTTATCGCGGAGGTGGGGGGTGCCATTCACACAAGCAGGTTCTTGCACGAGGCGCTCTCTTCGCTGCTCCTTTGTCCTGCAGCTGGCTTCCTGGTCGCGCGACCACCCCGTCCCTTCTTTCCACAGTGCAGAGGAGGAGGAACTACTGATGTTGGCATTGTGTGAAAATGGTGTACAGAAGACAAAGAGCGTTGTTGAGTGAGAGGCAAAGAGGAGCGGAGTAATATATGTAGCAGTTAGCATCATTCTGTGAAAGGCTGTAGCTGATTTAGAGAAACCACTCACTTTGTGTTCATAAATCATTTTTCATTGCAGAATTTTAAAGTGGTATAAAATGTGTCCCAAAATCATGGATTGTATATTCTGAGCAATGTTCTATTCTCTCTTAATTCTCATAGGTTCTTTGACATCAGTGTTCGTCAGGCTCCCTTGTGGTGGTGTTGGAGTAAGGTTTTTTCCTTGTATATCTGTCTGTTTATATCACATAATTTAATAGTTTTGTGTATTTGGTTACATGGACCTGAAATAACATAAGAGACATTTACACAGAACTTCTAGATAAATAAGATATAACCTGGGGAAGTTCTTGTATACAATTATTGGGTATGTTTTCCATAAATAAATAATACAAGTTATAATAGTATTTTCCATTACCGATTGTATTTTTCTGTTTTACAAGATTTTAAATATATATATTAAGGCCCTTAAATATTATGACAAAAGAAAATACAATGAATTGTTTGGGAGAAGGAGGCACCCTCAGCAATGTTGCACAAACAAGTACAATCCAGTTATGTCTCATTCGATGAAAATGAATGAAATCACACAGGGTAGGAATTTGACCAATCAGGTTTTTAAAGAGAAAATATGTGGATAGGTACAAAATACCCCATCCTGGTTAATCATGACCAGGCATATAAGGTGTTTAAGAACTAATGAATTAGATCAAAAAGAAAACAGAGTTGCAGTAGTTACAAAAATTTCTTATATGTTAACAAGGTTTCTTCCTTTTTACACAGTGCAGCATAGATCTTTGGGTGTCAATCAACAGAATTCCTTTCCAAGAGTAAAAATATTTTCAAAAAGAGAATTGATGGCCAAGTGTTCTTGTGAAGGAGGCCTTTTGTAGTTTTCTACCTTGTGCCTTGCCCTTAGTCTCTTAGGATGTTTGTGGCCCAGCAGATGCTGCTTTATGTCTCTTGAAGGACATAACTAAACTAAGCAAACTAACAAAACTAGGCAGGCAAGAAATACAGAGGTGATGCTGGTACTTAAACCCATTTTAAATTGGATATAATCCTCCTCTTTTTATTAATGTGGTAAAAATGTCAGACATGGCCCACCGAAGTCTTTTGGTGCTGAATAATTCCTGGCTACATCCTGTAGAATCCTCCTATGATTTGTAGCCCCAGAGGAGAATTCTCTGGCTGGGGATTCCGAATGCCCTTCCCTGTACTGCCAGTTCCAGGATTCCCTGGGATGCAGGCATAACAGTTAAAGTGGGATCATATTGGCATACTGTATAAGGTAAAAGAGCTCTGGATATTGATGATCATGCAGTCACAATTATGATGTTAAAAAAAAGAAAAGAAAACTTCTTCCAAAATTCAACGCATACTGAATTGATAATTGTTTTGGAATCTACAACTATTTATGAATCTCCTTTATGTAGGTTGACAGCGACACAATTTGGAATGAAGTACATTCATTCAGCGCTGCTCGCCTTGCTGTTGGTTGTGTTATAGAGCTTGTTTTTAAAGTGGCTACAGGAGAACTGAAGGTTAGTGTGCTATCAATAATAATTTGTTTTTCATTTTGTAAATGTGAGAATGCCTGAGTCAGTTCTTGTGGTCTGTGTGCGGAACACCAAAGAAAGTAAGAATGATAAAATGCAGAAGGAACAGAAATGCTACTTGGCATTTTATTACTGACAGTCTGCATCCACTCAGACTTAGTAGTAATACTTTTTTAATGGCTTTGATTATAATATAATATAATATAATATAATATAATATAATATAATATAATATTTATGTAAATGTTCTGTAAATGATCTTGTCATGTGTCATAGGATCTCAGGACAATGCACAATAAAATCACTTCTGCAGATTTAAAACATTTGTATTTAGTGTTATGGAAGTCTGTTTGATTTGGGTGATTGCCAGCTCATTACACTTCAGTCCTTATAGCCGGCGTATCACATCAAAACCCTCATTCACACTTTGATTGACCTTATAGTTTGATTACTGTATTGTGCCCTCTCTGTATATATATACACATATATTTATACATGTACCGGTATGTAAATGTATGAGAAGCTGTCCAGGAAGATCCTGTGGAAAATTCGGTTGAGAGCCTAATCCCCCTCATAAAAGGCTCTTTTAAAGTAATGCCTAAATGGTAAGTTAGCACTTAACATAAATTCCATTGATTGAGTCATTCTACTCTAGTTAGGACTAGCTGTTAGATTTAAGCCACTGCCTCTATTGGGAAAAGGCATCATGTAACATGAACTTGTATAGCATGCACTAGCTACTGATGTGCTTCTACGTTTAGTGGGTGGTTTTTATCTTTAAACCTGTTTAGCAAGAGTTCAGTCTCCTGCAAGAGAGACTACTTCCTTTAGACTGTTCAGATGAATATAAGACGAGCCTTTCTGGATCACATCAAAAATCCATGTAAACCAGCAACCTGTATGACCTGAGGCCAGACTGATGTCTGAAAAGCCAACAAAGAATATGGCCATTCCAGCAACAGATATTTCTATGTGTACTGACTCTGAACTTTGAGCTGTGATATAGCCCCACTTGGCTTCATTGTTAATACTTGAGAAGAACTAAAACTTTAAGAATATATATTTAAAAACAATACATTCTACCAGTTCCCCTAAAAGGGAGCTCAAGGGAATGGATAAAAAGCAAATTAGCAAACATTAAACAACAGTTTCTAATTGTTACATCAAGGACTTAAAAACAAAGGGTTTTAAAATTTTGGAATTTTTCCCCCCCAAAAAGGCGTGTTTTTATGTACACTTCAAAGACAGTACAGTGTCAAGTTTTATGAAGCAGTACTCACTCCTGCCTTTGCCCTTGCTAACCTCTTACCGCTGGCAGTTGAAACCTTTTTTATTCTAACAGTCTTTTGAGAATTGAAAATTTTTCAAGAAAACAGATTTTAATGTGCTCTGCTGCTTTTATTCTGTGTTTTAAATTAATGTCTTAAATGGTTTTACATTTTTTTGATACTTTAGTACTATTTTAATGACAGCCTTTTTTTTCCCCTGCATGTTTTTATTAACAATTTTCTTTGCTTTGTAAGCCACCTTGAGTCCTAGCTTGGGAAGAACATAGGATATAAATAAATGTCAAGGCAGATATGTCTGGTTTCTTGTTCAGGTCTGATTTATACTAATAGCATGCTATTCCACATCTAGTGGAATTACAAATTTATTACTACATACATGCATATCACTATATTATGTACATATATGATCGTATTACTACATACATACATATATGTACATATATATGTATGTATTTAGTATTTGTGCTGCATTCAGCACATATTACTGGTGTCTGATGGCTGATACAGTTTCTGAAAATATATGTAGTAATAATTTTTAATCTGATTTTTGTTTCATGAACTAAATGTTGGCATTTTGAAGCTACTGCAGGAGCAAAAGGCTATTTTTATCAGATTTCACAGGGATGGTGTCTGTTCATTTTGGCAACTAGGTTTGTAATAGTTCGAAAGTATATTGGACCAAAAGAGAAGACTTTTTAATCCTGAAAGGATAGCTTGTTGCAGATGCAAAGGAGACAAAACAAACCTGTGCCTTGCTGGGTTTCAAATGCAGAAACAACTTCTTGTCCCAAAACAAATACCAAACACCAAATTAAATCTGAGCATGCATACATTTCTCAGGATTGTCCTTCAGCTCTGAAAAATAGTTGTAATTGTAAAATTTAAAAGTGTAGTCTTCACTCTTGAGAAATTCCAAATTTCAGTGCCAATCCAAAAAACATTTTTTTTTTAGACGAGTTGTCAAGTGTTGGCAGAAATGAATGTAATCCTGCTTAAATACCTGGATAAATGCATAATTCTGTATGCATTTTAAAAGATGCAGGAGTTTCATTCCTCCCCCCTAAACCCTACTCTACTGCAGTTACTTAACATTCTTGAAATACTTGTGGACTTTTTTGCATCTAATTTTCCACACTGTTTTTTGTTTCATTTTGGTAGAATGGATTTGCTGTTGTTCGACCTCCTGGCCACCATGCAGAAGAAAGTACACCCATGTGAGTGTGTGTTTGTGCTTTGATTGTGCTAACTTTATTTGTTCGTACCCGTTAATGGAGGATACAAAGTTCTGAAGATGGCCTGCCATCAGATGCCACAGCACTAGCATTTCATCATTTAAGGTGGTGAGAGATGGCTTGGGAAGATAGAAGGAGTCACTACAGTGTCTCTAAACTACACCATAAATAACAAATAGCTTTGTCTTTTCCCCATGTCCTCTGTGCTTACCAGAAGGCCTGAAGGAAAAGCCAGAATTGTGTTACTTGTGCAGAGATTTGGAGAACATAACAAACCATGGAGGGCATTTCCATTCTTCTTCAAACTTCCATGTAAATCTAAGTTAAAATATTTATATCCTGTCCAGTATCCAAGAATTTCAGGGTGGTACACTGTAAAATTAATTTAAATGGTTAAAAACAATTTGCAACATTTATAATTTACAAAATTTAAATGGACTAAAAGCATTTGCAAGAGATAGGGACAGAGAACCCTCACAAAGGTCAAAAAATCATGAATAATAAACTAATAATAAAATAATAAAATAAAATAATAAACTGGCAATTGCCCACCCTGCACGTTCCTGCAGGCCTCTACCGGAGCTCTTGTGCTGACAGCAGCCCTAGGGCATGCAAGGAAGGGGCGATCACCCCCTCCCGCATGCTCTTGCTGGCCATCGCCAAGCTCCCGTGAGGGCAGGGGTGCAGGGGAGGGGTGATCTTTCCCTCTCCCTGCCTCTGGCCAAAAGGCCAGGCAATGGGATGGGGAGAAGTGGGGGAGGCAAGTGAGCACTTCGCAAATAATCAAATCCGCGAAAATGAAAATTGTGAATGTGGGGGGAGAACTGTAGCTAAAACATGATGGTTTAAAACTAGTTTTAAAAGGTTAAGACAGCTTAAAACATGCACATATGCAAATTTAAATGAAACCAGTTAGACTCCAAAGGCTTTAGTAAAAAAGCAGTATGTTTTACTTCATGCCAGAATGACGTTGCTGTTGGAACCAATTGGGCATCAAAGGGAATGGTATTCTACAGAAGTATGCCCAAGCAGAGGAATCCCTCTTTCTACTTCTGCAGTGTATTGCCTCACCTCGTGGGACACAGAGGAGGTCTCCTGTGGCAGACCTCAGTCCTCAGGTGTGCATATATGGGTAGAGAGAAGACTGACAGACACTTGGGACATAGGAGAGGGGTGGGGATTTTTCACATTTGGGAGAGATCATTCTTGATTCTTATCTGAATCTGTACCAGTCAAGCAAAGTATGATTTCTTCATGTACCAAAGGAGTTCAGAATGGAGTAGAGCAATCTCTCTGTCTTGAATTTTGTAGTATGTCACTCTTGCTATCTTCTATATGGCTAGGCTTATACAGGAGAAGTCTCTGACTCTCCCTGAGCATTCTGAAAATACTAGAGGGTTTGGCAGGGCTAGGGTACCCAGTAGAGAGAAGAAAAGGTGTCTTGGTTTGTCAGTGGAAATAATATTTGTAGACCAGTGAATAATCCTGTAATATAATTTTGGTTTTATAAATATGTGTCATTCTGTTAAGCTCTGGGAAACTTACCAACACATCATTTGTCAGGCAGTATATTAGAAGAAGAACAACAGAATGCTCACAAATTCAACACCATTCTTGAAGAATACCTTACTGTATATTTGGTATAGTTTAGAGATCCAGCAGGTCTGAGCATTGAACTACTGTCTTGGAGATCAAGGTTTGATTCCCCACTGGACCATGAGTTGAGTGAGTGACCTCGGATGCACCCACACAGTCTCACTCCCAGGAAAGCCCTATATAATAGGTTCACCTTAAAGTCACTATAAGTCAGAAGTGTCTTGAAAGCACACAACAATAAAGTGTAGCTTTAGCAAATGTTGCAATAATTATTAAATGAAATAAAATTCATAAACCAAGTGGAAGTACATACAAATAAAATAGGACTTTCCATATATTTGCATAACTGTTTGAAAGTCTGTCTGCAGGGATTTAAAAAAAGGCATCCCTCGTCTTCCTAAGGAATTAGTAGTTTTCAGAACTGAGGCTACAGTTATTATCTGTTTACTGATTTTTGTATGTATGTTTGTATCAAGGCTGTTTTTTTTAATCTCCGTGGCTTGGCAGCAGAGAGGAAGTGTGTGAAAATCTGAACTCTAAACCAGAGAAATAAAATCCAGATTTTCATTAAGGTCCTGGAAAACTACAGTGCCAACTCTCAATATCTAATCAATTTTTCTTCCGGGCAGAGTCTTAATCGTTCTGGAAAACAACATTCTTCTACCAGAAACAGATGTGTTACACAAATAATTATGTTCTATAAAGTAGTTTACTGAAGGAGCATCTGTGTTCTTGTTCTTCACATTACTGAGATTAACGTGTATGTATATCAATCACTTTGCCATTTGAGAGCAGGCTACATTCACTAACATGAGCCTACTAGAATTTTGAGACCTTGGCAGAGGCCTTTCTCTTTGTCTCGTCATTAAAAGGGAGCATATACGTAGGATCTAGGAGAGAGCTTTCTTGCTTACATGTTTTTCAGTCTGAGAATGTCAAGCTAGTTCGATCTTTGTGCTGACAAAGACACTGTGTTTACATATAGTTGGCTTTTAAACTGACTTGCCTGCTGAAGTAGGTTTTGATTTGTGGATGCAGTTTGTTTTTAATTGTATTTTAGTTTATTTGTTTTAATATTTAATTATAGTTCTGTATTTTATTTAAATTATGTTATTTGAGGATACCTTGAGCGTTGTTTTTATAAATGTAACCACTCAAAATAAAAACCTTGGCATCTCATCAAAATCATACAAATTCTACATCTAGAAAATATAGCTTTGAATTCAAAATAAATGGTGAAAAGATTCATGTAACATTTCTGTGTATTTTACTTTTGTGCAAAGTGTTTTAACTTGCAGGTTTTATGTTCATTCAAATAATTCAGTTTGCAACTGCCAGGGTGACTAGAGGAATAGTATGGCTGATGGAACAGCAATAGATAATGTTAAAGTATTTATAGATAATTTTACATTGACCACAGATATTAGTACTGTTACATTTTATTCCTTTGGAAATCATTATACCACTATGAATGTTTCACTGCATTCTTTTTTTCCTGGATGTGTAGATGTTTTCATAAGGAAAACACTGTAAACCTAAAATATTATATACATACTATTCTTGCCGATACTGGAACAATTACTTTATTTCTCTTTGAAATGATGTGAACCTATTGTTTTGACAATTATTTAGCTATAATTCCAAAACTATGGATCTTGCTTATTATCCTCCTCTGAATGATCTTTGCATGTCCTCAGTGACATCTCCTTGTAGTCAGATTTATTGGCTACAACATAGTGTTATGACATTATCATATTCACTGTGAGGTACCTGATTGGTTTGAATGGGACATCAAAGTGACAGCAGTTAGGAGGAGCAAATGGAAACAAACAGGATTGCATATAGAATTATACATTCTGTTTCAAGGAAATAATTCTCCCATCCCTTGAAAGCAGATATTTTCAACTGAATGATGAAATTGGATAACATTTAGCACAGACCTAACTAATGCTATGTGTATTAAATAGCTTTTAGTAGGATTTACTTCACTCAAATATATCACAAATAATGATGTATCGGAATGAAAGTTACCCATTTTCTCATTCTGTAGTAGCTGCAAAGATTCAGAAAATGCTGTTGCTCTTGGAAAACTTTGATGTTGCAACTTGGAGGCAGATTTGCCACATCCTTATCTACCATATTCCATTATGTTTCAGGGGCTTTTGCTATTTTAACTCTGTGGCGATTTCAGCCAAGCTTCTCCAGCAGAGATTGAATGTGAACAAAATACTTATAGTGGACTGGGTGAGTGAAAGAGCTTTTATATTAGACACAACGATTTCTCCTCCTGTATGGATACAAAGTGCAAAAATGCTTGTCTGCAGAGTTGCATCCACTGAAATCTCAGTAAATAAATTAAAACAGTTCACTCAGTTTTTCAAAGTATCTGAGCTGGTCACTTTAGGGAGGACAGATTAAAGCATTAAGAAACTACACTGGCAGTCACTTCTTAATTTGTTACTAAGTTCAAAGTTTCTCATTTATTCAGAGGATAACAAGGCCAACTAAA
Source organism: Ctenosaura bakeri (assembly GCA_948474755.1). NCBI lineage: Eukaryota > Metazoa > Chordata > Lepidosauria > Squamata > Iguanidae > Ctenosaura > Ctenosaura bakeri. The sequence goes on from CAOLHI010002315.1 coordinate 52,607, forward strand.
CTTACATTCAAAACTGGAGAGGAATTCCTTCTCAGTTTTTCTTGTCAGCAGTGTTTTCATTCTGGAGCCTTTGTTAACAAAAGCAAGCAAGCAAGCCCCCCACCCCCCACCAAAAATAAAAAAGAAAAGAAAAAAAAAGAAGGTAGATCAAGGGGAACCCTAACATGTACAGTTTCTTCCATAAAGATAAAAAGTTATAAAAAGGGAAAAAAGTTTGGAGGCTTCCTCATGATGTGTTCCTCTCCATTGCCTGTGTGACTCAGACCCCTCCTTAAATGGGTAGAGAGTAGATTTCCATAACATCCCCAGTGTCCTGCCCTGTTTCATTCTAGCAAAAGTAGTGTTGAGTTCATGCATCTCCTAGTGGTAGCCCCTTACCATGATCAGCTCCTAAGATTTTGGATCTGTGCTGGTTTCTCAGTTTCTCTAGCCTAGTAGCATAGCCACTATACTGTGTATTAGGTGCTAGTTAGAACCAATGGCACTTCTGTTCTGGTAGACAGTACCACTTATTTTTGATTTAAAAAAATTCCAAGAGGCCTCATACTCTCCTATCTTTTGACAGGGACAAAGCAATGCCTATCTTGACAGTACCACCATAATGGTATCAGAGTGGGTGGGGTAGCATTTGTTGTGCTGTCTACTCCCCCTGCTGTGATGACACAAAGGGTGCTCTGAAGCCTGGAGCCTGATGAGCCACAGTGCATCCAGGAAGTACAATATCACACCTGCTCCAGTAGCTATACTGGAAGTTAGGTAAATGATTCTGAGCATAAAGATTGGATTATTTTTGCACTGTAATTGACCCATCAAACCCATTCCATCTATTACTGAGGAGTAATCATTTCAGATGAATCCATTTATATTGTAGAGATGGCATAGCCGAAGTGCACAGAGAATATTAAGGGTACATATGCTAGTGTTGGAGGGATGTTGACTGACTCCTCTGTCAGGAGTTTGTTCTGTTTTCCATGTCCTCACAAGGAGCATTTATCTGAAATACTGGTTACTATATACCACATACTTTACACAATTTTGAATTCTTTTTTCCCCCCAGAATCAGAGAGTGTTCAGAGTTGCCATTTCTCTAGATTGGCAAGGGTGGCCTTCCAGATGTTGTTGGACTACAGGTCACAGCAGTTCTAGTTAGCATACCCTATGAAGAAGAATTCTGAGAGCTGCAGTCTAATAACCTTTGGAGGACTGTACAATTCCCATCTCTGCTCAAGGTCATGGATAGAGAACCATCAGGCTAGAGTGGGTTTACAGGCCTTCCCTTTGTGCCTCCAGCCTCTTTTCCCAAGTCCTTCTTGACTCTGGATCCTCTGTTTTCTCACTGCTCAGTTGTTCCCCAGCGTTCACTCCCTTCCTTGTTGTTCAGTTTTCTGGAATAGGGTAGCAGCAGAAAAGAATGAGCATGACTGAATTTTGTTGCAGAGTTCAGGAAAAGATCCTCCTGTCCCTCTGTGGGCACCTCTTTTTATTTCTGTGCTAGGCACTTAGAAAGGGAAGCCTTTTTCTCAGCACAGAAGCCAAGCAAACTACCCACAAAAGAGAAGATTATTGTCTTACTTCTGAGATGGGGAGGAAGGTCACTTCTGAACTTTGTAGCAGGAAAGAAAAGAGTCGTACTGCAGTCTCAACAAAGACTCCCTTCAGCTTGGCTGGGAGAGAGGAAGTATGTACATGAACAATTGTGTTTATATTTATATGTGGGTATTAGAGTCTGTGTAGCAGTTTGAGCGTTGGACTATGACTCTGCACACCAGGGTTCGATTCCCCACTCAGCCATGAAAACCCACTGGGTGACCTTGGGCACATACACACTCTGAGCCCCAGAAAACCCCATGATACCGTTGCTCTAGGGTCGCTGTAAGTCAGAAACAACCTGAAGGCACACAACAACAATATTATGACCATGGAAGGTCTAAAAAAGCTTCCTCATTTATACCTTCGATCCACTGTTGGGGGATTGCATTGGCTTAGCTTACCATGGTCTTTGTTTTGCTGCCCCAGCAACTAGTGCTTGCTTCACAGATTTTAGGGCTGCTTCAACTTCTGCCATGCTTTCTACTGATCTCCACTATAAAGATAATTGGAACACAATTCTTTGGCCTTTCTGTTTACCTTTTATGAGACACTAAGATTGATGCCTTTCTTTCTTCAGATGAAGTTTTCAGCGTGTGGCTCATGCAGCACATTGTGTTATAGATCTGTATCTGTGGATTCTGCTTTCATCATGCTCCTTGCCTCGCACCATGGACTGCGGAATAACTGTACCTCTCTTCACTGTCTTCTGCTCTACTGTTCAACAAAAGTTGGATTTATAATCTAACTTTTGTCTAATTATTAGAAAACTGGTGGACAGACAAAGCATAGGGCAGTCTGAAGGAGAAAGCATCCCTGTTATGACAGGATAAAGGTCCTCGTGTGGGATTCCCTTCTCTCTTGTCTGTCTGTCTGTCTGTCTGTCTGTCTATCTATCATCTATCTATCTATCTATCTATCTATCTATCTATCTATCTATCTATCTATCTACCTGTAGGCTGCCTTTCTCCCAGAATTGGAACCCAAGGTAGTTTCCAACAATAAATGCACATTAAAACATTACACACATTAAACACATTGAAAACATTTAAGACAGTTAAAAAACAATAAAAGGATATAAAATCATAAAACACTTAAAACAATATTCTTTCTAACATTGTATTATTATTTTGTTCCTATTCTTCAAGGTGACTTTTTTGGTCAGGCCATGTATTTTATCTTGCTCTTCATGAGATGCTATAATCCTATCTGTGAACTGGAAGGGAAATCCTCTGCAGCTGAATGTATGAGTCTGGTTGGCCCTGTCTTCTCAGCCAGAGTACAAAAAAGAATTGGCTCTTTCCTCCATGCTGTCCCAGAACCGTCTAATTTGCTTTCACAAGCTGCTTTCTCACGTTACTTGGTTGAAGGGGTACTTATGTGATCAAGGAACAGTTGGGCTGCATTGATGAGTGCGCTCCAAATTTCTCATGGTTCCACTTGTTCTGATGTGACATGTTATACGTTCATAGAGGAAAACCTGTCTGACAGTTCACATGGAGTCTTTTGTCCTTCAGACATCTTTGTTAACATGTTGATTTTTGGTACAGGGGTGTAATGCATGAAACAAGTAATGTCTAGAGGGAAGTAGTGTTAAAAGTGGAAGAGAGTTACAACAGTTGTTCTTTTTAACTTTTCTTTTGATAAATGTATGAAGCCTATTATGTATCAGAGTATATCAGTTCTTTATATTCAGAAATACGTATGTGCTTATTCTTTTTAATCTTACTTTTTAGACCATTTGTTCTTAAGCTTTCAGACTCAAGTGTTTTTTCTTTGATTCTCAGAATCACTTGCTGTTACCATGTTGATTTTGCTTTTGGGAACTAAAGTCCAAAATATTCTGAGAGTCTGAGTTTGATAACTAGTGCTTTAGAGGGTTAAGAAGAGGTTTTATCCCAGCATTCCCCACCTTTATCAACTAAACAGAGCTGACTGGAAAAAAAGTGACTTAAGTCTAATAATTTGCATTGCCTTAACTTGTGGAACTGCGCTAATGCTGTGGCCTTCAGCAGTTCCCCATAAGTTGATCTCTGTGAAATCATTGGGTTGTGATAGGCATGCAAATACCCTTCACTGTCAGATATAAGCCTTTGTATACAGCTTTTGCGGCATGACTATGAAAAGAAGTTTTAGGATTACAATTAGTTGAATGCAAATAGTCGCTTATGTAATAGCACATCTCATATGATGTAATCTCTGTCCCCAAAGGATGTACACCATGGAAATGGTACTCAGCAGGCTTTCTACAATGATCCTAATGTTCTTTATATTTCACTACATCGATATGATGATGGAAACTTCTTCCCAGGCAGTGGTGCTCCCGATGAGGTAATAATATTAATAAATGTATTTTTGCAGCAATTGCAGTAATAATTGTCTTACCGTCTTAGAAATCCCTCAAGCAATAAAACTCTGGAAATTTCAGTGCAACTGGAGTGGAGGAAAATCTCTTTTCTGCCTTTTTGAAATACAAGTGTTCTGCTTTTTGGACCTCTGCAATCAGTTTTCAGAGAACAAGCATACTGTAGTGGTTTGAGCATTGGCACCAGGGTTTGAATTGCTGCTTGCCCATGAAAACTCACTGGGTGACCTTGGGCAAGTCATACGGTCTCAGCCTCAAAGGGAGGCAAAGGCAAACCCCCTCTGAACAAATGTTGCTAAGAAAACCCTGTGACAGGGTTGCCTTGGGATTGCCATAAGTTGGAAATGACTTAAAGACACACAAGAACAAATCCATTTTAGTCTTCCCTTCTTGTCTGAAAATCAACATCAGCTGAAAACAAATTTTACTAAGACAAGTGGAAAGGGGAAAAGAGCTCTTCTGGTGTTCTTTAAAAAAACACTTTGGTTAGTGTATCTAAGAATAAAAGCTAACATTTAAAATCAGCAGGGTTTTTTAGCCTTGCTCTGTCATAAGGGTCTGTTTTCCGACCAGCAGAGGGCACCTTCTACTTGTAGAACAGTTTTTTGAGCCTGGAAGAAGATGGTTAAAAAGTTAAAAAGATTTTATATGTATAGAAAGAGAGTGTGTGTTTGTTTCAGTTGAAGGCAAAGGACAAACAGCCTAACAATCAAATCTCTTTGAGACTGAATGTGGTGTTCCTACATAAGAGAGAGTGAGGCATTCCTTCCCTTTCCTGTATTTCTGCCCATTTACTGATGTAAGTTGTGCATGGGAGGTAGATGGCTAAGATAAACTTTGAATTCTGTAAAGTTATGATATTCTGGAATAAAAGAACTCATTGTAATCATTGCAATATATAATACAGAATGGAGTGATTCTTTACCCCTGTAAAGCCAGGACTTTTCAGATAAATTCTGCACTAATTAAAAATAAAATTTTGGCACACTTGGCTCTTGCTAGATAGGCGTGGTACTTGTGGTGTTTTGGGTAGAATTTTTCCCCCCCTGAAATTGGCTTTTTTGCCGGTTAATATAAAATTACCAGAACAAATATGATAAAGGAAATTGTAAGAATATGTGGGTAGCAAAGAATTTGAATGCTCTTTTGGGAAAACAGAAAAGTCTTTCAAATTGTACTATGTAAGACTTGCTCACTGTGGCTATTCTTCACCCTAGATGCTATACCAGTATCCACTCCAGAACTCATTTAGACCCAAAAGTACCAAATGCTTTGCTATACAACACTACCTCAGACTTAATTAATTTTATGTATGTTCCTGGAGCTTGTTATTGTGCTTATTATTAATTATATTACTATTTGTTCGTAACATTGTATTACTATTATTATATATTGATATTACATAATGATAATGATGGTGTTGTAGATTATTAGCGAGATGTATACAGTTCTAGTTTTGGAATTTTTTAAAAAAAAAATTATAAAAATAACTGTCCATTTCCTCAAAAGTGCCCATGCCACGTGAATATCTGAGAGGAAATATATACTAGTTGATACTCTTAAGGTTACAGTAACAGTGGGTTTTAATTAATCACTAATTTATCCATTTAAAAATGTGCATATCGTGACTTCATCTGAGAAAATATTTCAGGGCGAACATAAAAATAAAACATTTAAAAAAATCAGCAAAAAATCTAAATGTTAATGGTAAATCAAGAAGTCTAATACCGTCCATCAGCTTGAAAAATACACACTTATATTTTAATATATACACATATTATGTAACTTTTAAAATATTTTTAACTTTCTGCAACAGCAATATAACTTGAAATTAGAGCATTCTTTAAAAAGTGTACATCTGAATCCAAGCAGCTATATACAAAGCCAGAGGCAAACTGAAATTTTAAAAAGTGCATGATAAAGTTACATAATGAATTGAGGCCACATAATGCAAGATTACAGTCATGGAGGTAGGAGGAGGCAACAAAATCTGTTCCAGGGCCAAGATCTCCCATTTGTATGGTTGGCAGCTCTTTAAAATAGATTTTATTTCTATTGTTACTTGGAGATATGGGAGGAAATTTCTTTTTAATATGTATTACTTTTAGCGTACCATTATGTGTTGATTATGAGAAAGTTTTACATTATCACAAATCATCTCAGTGCCTTTAGCCAAAGAACAGCAGTATTCTGAATCTTCTAGAAGAGCATTAGTGCTTGAGAGAAAGGAAACTTCTTTTGGACCCTAATCCATAGGGGTATTGCTAAGGAAATACTAGTATTTCCATACATAGCAAAACTTGCAAACATTGTGACCTGTTACTTTCTCCCTCTCCCTCCCCTTAGGTTGGCATAGGACCAGGTGTTGGTTTTAATGTTAATATGGCGTTTACTGGTGGTCTTGATCCGCCAATGGGAGATGCAGAATACTTGACTGCTTTCAGGTAATTCTCAGATCTCTATGCTTGTCATGAAGTTATTTATCTCTAAATTAGATGTACCTTTTGGGATCATCATACATATTCTTTGTTTTAGTATCTTACTGTTCAAAGTCAAATCAGAGCAGACTTCTCTAGCTTACATAGATTTCACTATACTGACAAAATAATGAAAGATGGACATTTCATCTTCTCAGTGATGAGTTTATGTTACTTTAATGGGTTCCTTTCTGTAACGTGAAATACATTGTTTGAGTTCTCAACAATTGTTATTGTGCATGATTTTCTTGAACATGGCTTTTTATATAAATCCTTATTTCATGGCATAATTTTCCAAAGGTGACAGTTGACATATGCTGTATATTTTAACAGTGTGAATAGTTATCATTGATCTCACTGAAGGTAAACACCTCAGCTTTCCGAGAGACTTCACAGGCAAGTTAGAATACCTGTCTATCAAAAGGAAACAAATTGCTAATACCCATCTCTGTTGGGTTCCGTATTGTAAATGTATTCTTTGTTCACTACTTCTTTCCATCATTTCTGATAGATTGAGTGGTCTCACTGCTTGCTATTTCAGTGAATTACAATCAGTGGACTATCTCTTGTTTACAGATTGGAATGAGATAACTGATAGTGCTACCATTCCCAGACTCACAGTCTTAAATCCTTGCTCTCATATCTCTTCAAAGGAAAATTGTTATGTAAAGCACAGTCTGGAATACATAATGCTATGCAGCAAAATTTAACTGCAGTCTGTAAGCAAAGAACATGCAAAGCTCTAGTTAAGTAGGTTGCATAATCCAGGTATCTTTTGTTCTTTGAATAGAGGGCAATATACAGTTGCTGCAGACGTACTAAGGAAGACAACCTTAGACATATGTTGGTATCCATAGAACGTACGCCGTCGTCTATAATGTTTAGTTACTATTTTAATACACTTTGATGTGAGCAGTCCTCTGAAATAGTCCTGCATATTATGACATCACCATGCCATATGATGATTGGAGCTGTAATGTAATATGGACAATTCTAAGAAGTTTTTAATTTTAAGAATATGGACGATTTTAAGAAAATATTGTTCATGAAGTATCTGTAGGGGTAGAAAGTAATAGGAAGCTCATGAGCTATAGCAGGGAGAAAATTCTATTAACTACAAAACCTTCTGTTGGAATAGTAAATACAAAATATTTCAATCATTTTTTTGTGGGAGGACGTAGGCATCTTTTTTATTTATCAGGAGAGTGGAAAGAAAATTCTTTTTTAAAAAGTGTGTTATTAAACTGCTTTGCAAATAAACAGTGCTATTAATTTGGTATACGTAAAAACATAGAAGCATAGAGTTGAAAGGAACCACAGGGCCCATCTAGTCCAACCCTTTGTCATGCAAGAATATAAAAATGAAGCACTCCTGAGAGATTGCCATTGAGCATCTATTTAAAAACATCTGAAGGGGAGTCTGCTGCCCTCTGAGGCAGTTTGTTTCACTGCCAAAAAGTCAAGAAGTTCTTAATGTTTAGTGGGATCTTGTAATAGAATCCAGTAGTTCATATTCTGATATCTTGAGCACAGAAAGCAAACTTGCTCTATTCTCTGCATTACATCCCTTCAGGTATTTAAATATCACTACCATATCACTGCTCATTTTCTTACTAAGCCATTCCTCGTAAGTCTTGGTTTACAAAGCTTCAGTTACTCTTCTCTGGACATGTTCCAGATTGTCACTAGCCTTCTTGAACTCTGGTGCCCAGAACCATAGCACACAATAGAGTGGTACTACTACTTCCCTTGATCTGAACACTGTATGTCTGCTGATGCAACCTAGAATCACAGTGGCTTTTTTTGGGTACCCATGTTTTAGCTTCTGGTCTACTAAGAACCCTAAATCCTTTTCATTTGTATTGCTTTCAAGCCAGGTGTCACGCATATTGTGTTTGTGCATGTCATTTTACCTGCTTAAATGTGCTATCTTACATTTACGCATGTTGAAATTCATTATTTTTAGTTTTTATCCAGCTCTCCAGTCTATCAAGGTCATTTTAAATTCTGAATTTGTCCTCTGGGGTAATAGTACCCTTTCTTCAAATGGTGTCATCTTCAGATTTGATAAGCATGCTTTTTATTGAACCATCCAAGGATGCTGAACAAGATTCGGCCTAGAAAACAGCCCTGAAGCAGCCTACTAGTCACTGCTGTCTAGAATGAACAGCAACCAGTGATGAGCCCTCTTTGGCTTTTGTATCAATCAGTTACAAATCCACAGTAACAGTAAAACTGTCTAGCTCATATTTCACCAGCTTGTCCGCAAGAATATCATGCAAGATTATGTCAAAAACCTTACTTAAATCAAGATAGATTACATCTACATCATACACCTGATTCACCAAGCTTGTATCACTATCAAAGAAAGAGACAAGATTAGTCTGATGTGACTTGTTTTTGAGAAGCCTGTGATGTCTCTTGGTAATCACAGTATTCCTTTCTAAGTGTACACAGACTGTACAGTTATCTGTTCTAGCACCTCTCCTGTTAATTGACATCAAGCTCACTAGATAGTAGCTGCATGGGTCCTCTTTTTTAAAACTAAAAGTTTTACTAAAAGTAAGATGCTTTGCCTGATAGAGACCATCAGCACCTCACAGAATCTTTGAATGCAGACTTAGCTTTTATTGAAGAAAGTTTGTGCACTGCCAAGACTGGTGAAGAACTAGATGCCAAACAGAAGATTCAAACAATTGCTTGCAAAATGGACATCTAGGCACAACCTCTATATATGTCACATGGTAGACCAGAGGTAGGCAACATGCAACCCATGGGACACATCTGCCTCCACTGAAGCCCTACCTTTCTTACTAAGACAGAGAGAATTGTACTCTAGGAAGCATATCTTCTTTAAAGCAAGGCAGCTTCCCCCCCCCCAGGTTTGTTTGAGTTTTAACCCTCATTAAACATCAGCAGCCATAGGGCAGAGATGACACTGATAGATGAGAGACAACAGTAGTAGCAACATAGCTATTACAGTCCTGCCTCCAGATTTGTGGGTTTGGCCTTCACAAATTCAATTTATTTGTGAGTCCACGTGCCTCCTCCACAACTTCTTCTCCACCCACTCCTGTGCATTTTGCCCCAGCACAGGGAAGGTGTACCGAGGCAAAACAGAAGGGTATGCGGGGGGTGAGGGAAGGTGCACACCAATCTTCCTTTCCCCCTGTGGAGCTCCCCCCTTCTCATGCAAAACAGAAGTGAATGGGGGGTGGAGAATTCATGCCAGGGCAGAATGGAAGGGAATGTCGAGGTAGGCTTGCACGAGATGAGTTCTCCACATCAGGGCAAAATGTGTAGGAATGGCAGGGGGAGCCCTGGAGGGGGAAAGGAAGGCGCGTGTAAGCCTTCCCCATTCCCTTCCATTTCCCACGGGAAGGGGAAAGGGGGCTCTGGAGGGGGAAAGGAAGGCTCACACAAGCTTTTTCCACCCCCACCCCCATTCCCTTCTATTTTGCATGGGAATAGGAAGGGGAGAGCTTCAGAGGAGAGCCTTCCTTCATCCTCCTTTCTCTTCCATTTTGCATGGGAGTGGGAATGGGGGAGCCCCGGAAGGAAATGGAGTGGGTGTGTGGAGGTTAATGTGCTGTTTTTCGACTTCTCAAAGTTTCTGCCCCCTAAACCCTTGCGAAAGTGGAGAAGCCACTGCATTTGTAAGTACTGTGCAGAAGGAAGCACCAGTAAAATGCATTGAATGTCTTGTATCATGAAAACTCTAGAATGAGACAATAAAAAACAATCGTCATCCAAACATCCCCCACCTTAGAAAAGCCACTTTCTGTGGTATTTTATGACCCCATAGGAATTTCAGTATACTGAGTGGTAATGCTCCATATTTGTGGATGCAGTATAAAGAAAATTCTTCCTTAACACACAGAGCCAGAAAACACATGTTCATTTGAGGCAGAACATTTTGAATAGCTGGTAGTTTCTGTAAAAAGGGGGAGGCAAAGGAAGCAACACAAGTTCTGTGTTTTAAAAATAATTACTGAGACTTCCAATTCAGATTTTTTTTTTTAAAAAAGTTATTTTGAACCCCCCCCCAAAAAAAAAAAATGGAAAAGGAAGGGTGTAATTCCATTTGCAGGAAGCCTGCTTTTTGGTCAGGATGATCTTAAAGATATCTTCATCAAAACCAGTGGTAAAAAGAAGGTTGTGTTTTCTATGCAAAAGGAAAGAGATAAAGAGATAGACTAAACAAGCATTTCAGTTCTTTCCCTGCCCCCCCCCACCACCACCACTGGGGACTTTAGATCCTTTAAAATGGCCTGGATAAGATCTCAGTTCCCCTTCCACCAACAAGAAGGGCCCAACCAAGCCCATCTGATGGGAAATCAACCCCCAAGAAATAAGAACACCTTGTGACTATCCCACACATCAGACAAAAGTTACCCTTTTTTCACTTCTGGGAGGCTTCCACATTAGACCAGTGGATGTTGCAGACCATCAACTAAGGATACATAGAATTTCCTCAGAGTCCAAAGGACTGCTTCTTAGAATCCACAATATCAAAGTTTCTCAGAAAAGATCTCACAGTTCAACAAGCCATATCCTATCTCCTAGTCCTGGGAGCCTTAAAATTGGTTCCTTCCTGAGAATGCTTCACTGGGGTCTGTTCTAGATTCTTCATCATGCCCAAGGGTGGCTGGGAGTCCATCCATTTTTGAACTTCAGATTTGTAAACAGATTCGTAAAGTACAGAAAATCATGGATGGAAAACCTCCAGACCATCCTGGAACACATCTTCCTCGAAGACTTTCTTTTCTTTATTGATTTGGCAGAAGCTTAATTTCATGTTCCCATCCATGTTTCTTCACAAAAGTGTCCTTGTTTTTGTTACTGCAACACCCATTTCCAGTTCAGAGCCCTTTCTTTGATGTGGAATCAGTTCCCACAGTAATCACCAAACTGATGATAGCACCTATAGTCTCACTGAGACTTCAGAGAATACACAGTTTCCTGTGCCTCAGTAATCCCCTTGTAAAGTCATCCTCCTGTCAAGGGGCTAGACAAGCATTGCCCATCACTCTTTCCACTGTAGAACACAGCTTCATAATCAACAACATGAAAAGTCATCTTCTACCACAGCAGCTTGTTCACTTTGAAGCCCTCATAAACCCCAGAAATGAACATTTCTCTCCATCTCAAAGACAATTCCAAAAATAAGAAACCTTCCTCTTTGCCAAATCAAAATACACCTATCTCATGTCTCTGACCCACCTCCTGGGCCTCATGATTTCTTCCATTTATTTGGCAATGTGGTCAAGGTTCCATTGCCAACTACTTCATTAGCTACTTGCATCATTCCAAGCTTTCATTTCTATCCAACGTTGCACTGGAGTATATTTTCCCTGTAAGCTCCTGTGGTAGACAAATGAACATAGTCCCTCACATCATTCCCCTACAGGATTTTCCTGTTTATTTGTTTATATACATATATTCATCATTTAACAAATACTGAATTTATACAACATTCTCTCTTCCTACCCCTCCTCCTTATGTCTTCCATTTATGCATTTTAACTTGAATTTACATTCATAATTATTTCACATAATATCTTCTTTTAAGTAGTAATTCTACAAAACCATCTACCAGTATTCGTAAAATTCCATAATTTATCCTCTTAAAACAATAAAAATATATACAGAGATATACTCATATTCTATTTTAAATGTTAATCTCTTTTAATAATATATTCTATAATTGGTTCCCACTCTTTTTCAAAATCCTACAGTGTTTTCACTGTAGCTAATACAGTAAGATTTTCCATTTCCATCATATCAAACATCATCAGTAGCCAACCATCAACTGAGTTGTCTCTTGTTCTTTCCATTTTTGTGCATAGATTATTGTTGCTGTGCTGATCATATATTATATTAATTTATTATTTATCTTCAGTTCTAATTGTTCATCTGTCATATTCAATAAATACACTTCAGGTTTCATCTCAAGTGAAATATTTAATATTTAATATTTCACTTGAGATGAAACCTGAAGTTTTAATATTTAGTATTTCACTAATTATATTACGTGTTTGTTTCTGATTTTTTTTTGCCTCTTTATATGGCCCCTGTATGTGATAAAACATACCTTTCTTTTCTGTACGTTTCCAACAGCTCCCTTGATTGTTTTATACATTTTGTACAATTGCTGTGGTGTTACATACCAATGCCAGAGCATTTTCTAATAATTTTCTCTTAATCCCATGTTTAATGTGAATTTCGGATCTTTGCCCCATGACCTTTGGCCATTTTTCCAATTCAATTGTATGACCAGTATTCTGCATCCATTTAGTCAAACATTCTTCAATCTGTTTGTTTTCCAAATCTCTTTTCAGTGATACTTTATATACATTACCAAAACTCTGGGTTTTTAAAATAGTAATAGAACATCTGATTGGTTGTGGTCTTTCTCAGATCCTTTTAATGTAAGATCCATTTTAAACTTTTCTTGCAATTGTATATATGGGAACCACTGAATATCAACTACTTATGCCAATAATAATAATAATAATAATAATAATAATAATAATAATAATAATAATATTTCTTTGTATCCCACCTCTCCATACGGATTGAGGCGGCGAAGAACATAAAATACATTATACATTAAAAGGCATTTAAAACATACCCAATCCTCCCCACCCACCAGCCCACCTAAACCAACCCCTTAAAATACACTGTAATTAACAATCCATCAATTACTGTTAGCAAAGCAGCAAGGCAATAGATGGGAGGCAATGGAAATGCTAGTCTGGGAAGGCCTGTCAGAAAGATCAGTCTTGACTGCTCTTTTAAAGCTGTCAAGACGGGTAATATGCCGGGTCTCCTCCGGCAGGCCATTCCATAGCTTGGGAGTGATAGAAGAAAAGGTCCTCTGGGTAACCGCAGCCAACCTAGTTCTGACTGGCTGCAGTAAGTTCTTCTCAGAGGACCTTAATGTGCAGGTCGGATTATATGGGAGAAGGCGATCCCGCAGGTAGGCTGACCCCAAGCCATAAAGGGCTTTAAAGGTAAGAACCAACACCTTGTACTGTGCCCGGAAACTAATAGGCAGCCAATGTAACAACTTCAGAATTGGTGTTATGTGGTCAGTTTTAGGTCTACCAGTGACCAACCTGACTGCCATATTCTGAACTAATTGAAGTTTCCGGACTAAGCACATGGGTAGCCCTATGTAGAGCACATTGCAGAAGTCAAGCCGTGAAGTTACCAGCGCATGCACCACTGTTTTTAGGTGTTCCAGCTCCAGGAAGGGGCGCAGCTGGCGTATCAGCTGAAGCTGATAGCAGGCACTCCTGGCCATCGCATCTATTTGAGCTGTCATCTGAAGTGGCGAGTCCAGGAGCACGCCCAAGCTGTGGACACAGTCTTTCAGGGGAAGTGTGAACCCGTCTAGAACAGGTTGACAAACCTCCATACCTGGGCTAGGGCCCTTAACAGCGAGTACCTCCGTCTTATTTGGATTCAGCTTCAGTCTGTTTTTCCTCATCCAGTCCGTTACTGCTTCAAGACATTCGTTCAGAGGCGATATGCCACCCTTAGTTGATGCTATTATCCGAGACATGGAGAGATATATCTGGGTGTCATCAGCATACTGATAGCACCTTGCTCCATGCCTCCTGATGATCTCTCCCAGTGGTTTCATGTAGGTGTTAAATAGCATTGGGGACAGGACAGCTCCCTGAGAGATGCCAGATTTAAGCTCCTTTCTCGAGGAGCAGCTGTCCCCAAGCATCACCATCTGGTATCTACCTGAGAGATAGGACCGGAACCACTTAAGTGCAGTGCCCCCGATCCCCAGCCCTCTCAGGCATTCCAGAAGGATACCATGGTCTATGGTCTCGAAAGCAGCTGAGAGGTCCAAGAGTACCAGCAGGGTCACACTTCCCCTGTCGATACCTAGGCGAAGATCATCCACTAAGGCGACCATGGCAGTCTTGACTCCATATCCTGCCCTGAAGCCAGTTTGAAATGGGTCTAGATAATCTGGTTCATCCAAGACAGCTTGGAGTTGAAGACCAACAGCCCTCTCAATCAGCTTGCTTAAAAATGGGAGATGGGAGACTGGTCTTTAATTATTCATATCCAGGGGATCTAGGGAGGGCTTTTTTAGAAGCGGCCGTATAATCGCTTCTTTTAAACAAGCTGGAAAATTGCCCTCCCTGAGAGATGCGTTAATAATGTATCTTAAATGGGTCTTAATTGCAACTCTTCCCTGGACGACCAGCCATGAAGGGCAGGGATCAAGAGGGCAAGTTGTCTTTCTTATATTTCCAAGGAGCTTGTCTATGTCCTCAGTACTCACTGACTGAAACTGATCCAGTATAATCCTGTTCACGGAATCGCCGTTCACTCCATTTGTAACCTCTGCTATAACACCAGCATCCAAGTCGGCTCTTATCTGAGAGATTTTATCTGCGAAATGATTATTCAAAGCATCACAGCAAGCTACACTAGGTTCTAAGAGCGAGTTCAGGGGAGTGGGTAGCTGAGTCAGATCCCTTACCACCCTGAACAGCTCTGCTGGATGAGAAGTCGCAAACGCAATACGTGCAGAGAAGAAAGTCTTCTTCGCTGCCTCCATTGCCACTCCATAGAAATGAAGGAGTTCTCTATAGCGTGTCCTGTCAGATAAGAGTCCAGATTTCCACCAGTTGCGCTCTAGTTGTTGTCCGACCTGCTTCATATTCCTGAGTTCTACTGTATACCAAGGATTACGATTTGAAGCAGGCCAGAAAGGACGCTTGGGAGCAATCGTGTCGATAGCCCTAGTAAGATCACAGTTCCAGGTATTAACTAGGGCTTCAACAGGATCACCAGCAATAGCAACCATAAGACCCTCCAGGGCTTTCTGGAATCCAGTAGGTTCCATTAACCTTCGAGGACGGACCATTCTAATAGGTCCACCTCCCCTGCAGGGGCGGGTAGCAGCCATAAGTCTAACCCTGACCAGGAAATGACAAGGTGGTAGCATTTATTATCTCCACCCACGGCTGTGCCTGTTCCATACTGAAGACCGCATTGAGGGTATCACCTGCACAATGTGTTGGCCCAGAGACTAATTGGGATAGGCCCATGTTTGTCATGGATGCCATGAACTCCCGAGCCGCACCTGTCAAATCAGTCTCAAATGGGATATTGAAGTCGCCCAGAACCAGAAATCTGGGCGATTCGAACACCAACTCCGACACCAGCTCTGTCAGCTCGGCCAGGGAATCTGATAGGCAGCGGGGTGGTCGGTACACTAACAGAATCCCTAGACTATCCCTTGCCTTCAGGCTCAGGTATATACACTCGAAGTGGTCTGTTTTCCGGACAGGTATCCTGGTCAGCATAAGATTGTCTTTGTAAACCAAGGCTACTCCGCCCCCCGCCCACTTCCCCTTACCTGCTCACTGACAGAGTATCCATCTGGCAAGGCCTGGACCCAAGTTTTACCACTACCATCTTCCAGCCAGGTCTCTGTAAAGCATGCCAGGTCAGCTTCTTCATCCTTTAAAAGGTAATGGATGATATGAGTTTTCTTTTTCATTGACCTGGCATTGCACAGGAGCAAGGAAAGGTTCTGTGGGTGGTTTGGTTCGCTCTCCAGACACCTTGGGGTAGCAGGGCGAACGGAAGGTGAGATAGGTATTAAACATCTATCTCTCCTTCCCCTGTAACGACATTTCGCCCTTCTATCACCATATCTCCCTTTGCCCCGCGCAGCACTTATTGTCGCTCCCAGTTGTTCATCTATAAAATCCAACCGCCCCCCATCATGAAAAAATACCCCCTGCTTGCTCACACCCCCACCCACTCCTACCCCCCCTTCCTTCCTCCCTCTCTTAATTATAAAATCAGGGGGGAGGGTGTGGCCAATGACAGTAGAAGCTGCCTTTGATGTTTCTTGCTTCCTTCCACTGTCCGATCCCATTACAGAGACAGAGGAAGCCTCTGGTGTTCTTCTCCCTTCTCCTGTCTGTTCCCTTTTACAAGACCAGGCAGGAGGGCATGGCCAGCAGCAGCAGCAGCAAGGGACCTCTGGTGTTCTTCTCCCTTTTACTGTCTGTTCCCTTTTCAAGGCCAGGCAGGAGGGCGTGGCTAGCAGCAAGAGCCTCTGGTGTTTTAATTCTTCTTTTGATTTTATTTTGAGTTATTTTTCTTTCCCAAACAAGGAATTCTTTCTATCTCAGCTGTTTACCATTTTTTAATCTTCCTTCTATAAAAATGACTGATAGTTGATGTCGAGTTTGGAATTTTCTTATAAAATTTACATCCATATTTTGATCAATCTTTCTTGATATAGCGATTTTGGAATTCTCTTTCTTTTTTTTCCCTTTTTTTGTTGTTGTTGTTGTACCAGAAGGACACTCGCCACCCAAAATTTAAGATGAAACCGTATAGTTATAGTGATATTTTATCTTCCATATTGATCCACTCTCTTAACCAATCTAATCTGCAGGCATAATAATAAAATTTTAGATCCAACAATTCCATCCCCCCGTGTCTTTTGAATCTTGTAGTATTTTCCACTGTACCCTGATTTTTTCCCTGCCCAGATGAATTTCAGAGTATCCTTATTCTGCTGTTTGAAATGGATTGTGTTCGTAATTATGGGTAAATTTTGAAATAAAAATACAATTTTTGGAAGCAGTGACATCTTGATTGTAGTGATTCTACCCCTTAACAATAATTTAAATTTGTTCCATCTATTTTAACTTGGTTCCAGGTATTGTCAAAAAATTCTGAATTCTCTTGTTGTGGTTGTTATTCCTAAATATTTTGTTTTCTTTTCTATTTTAAATCCTGTTTCTCCAGTTCTTTTTCTTCTTTCTTCAGCATGTTCATTGCAGACATCACTGATTTTTTTTATTAATTTTAAAACTAGATACCTGTCCATACTCTCTTAAAATTTCCAGCTCATTTTCTATACCTTCTTTTGGATCCCCTAAAAAAAAAATTACCAGGTCATCTGCAAAGGAACATAGTTTAAATTCACTTCCCTTTATTTTAAGTCTTTCTGTTTGGTCTTTGTTTCTAATTCTGTTGAAGACTTCAAGTGTTGTGATAAATAATTATTTGATTTTGTCTTATTTCCATTTATAATTATTTGAGCTTGTTGGTCCTCATACAGTGCTTTGGTCCTTCCCAGAAACTTTTCACCCACATTTGTTTTCTCCAGTATTTCGAACCCAAACTGCCAACATAGATTATTGAAAGTCTTTTTCACATAAGGTCATCATGAACTTTTCCCCCAGATTCTTTTCATAGTATTCTAAGTATCAAATACTATTCTTATATTTTGCTCTAATGCCCTTCTTGAAAAAAAGCTGTTTGATCTTAATATATCCAGTTTGACAATGCCTTCTTCAGTCTATCTGCCATTACTGAAGTAAAAAATTTTGTAGTCCACGTTTAGAAGTGATACTGGCTTAACGTTTTCTTTATCTTTTCATTATCTGTATAGAGTAATTTTTCCTCTCTTATCTTATTTTGAACACACTAATAAGCCAGGTAAATGAGTATCTCATAAAATTAGGAAAATAAAAGAGGAGAAACAAATACTGATTTGTTTCTCCTCTTTTATTTTCCTAATTTTATGAGATACTCATTTACCTGGCTTATTAGTGTGTTCAAAATATTTTTGCTTTGCTTATCTCAATTTCATTCCAATTTCTTCTACAGTTCTGAGAGATAGTTGTTTCTAAAGAACTTTAATGTCATTATTTAATCCCTTTTTATGTTTCTTCAGTAATTCTTCTTGACTTGCAATTTCATCTATTACCTTTTGTGTTCTTTTTTCCTTTTTAAGCTTTCTACATTGTTTTGTATGAAGAAGCCATGTGTAACTGCCTTCCCAGCAACCCGAACAATGTTCATTCTAATCTCATCTTTTATATTACTGTCAAAATATGCTTTAAGGACACCTTTTACTTTCAAAATTTCTTCATCTTTTAGTAAGTTGTTGTCTAATCTTCATGAATAATTTCCATAAATAGCTTTTCTTTGTTGTTTTTAAAATTAGTAAAATTAGTTCTTCTTCGTGGTCTCTGTGCCTCACACACTAGGAGCTTTCGCGCACGCTCAGTAATGTTCGGAAGATTCCAGAGCTCTGCAGCTCGGCAGGAACCCCTCCCCCATGCCCTCACTGAGCATGCTCAGCCTGCTGAGCAACAGTCTCTCCTCAGTTCTTTACGTCCACCTTAGCGAACGGAAGGTTCTTAGCTTTGCAGCTGCCTATAAGGCTTTTGGTTCGTGTTTTTTGACTTTCTCTTCAAACCCCCCCCCCACATTTCAGCTCTTGCATCCTTGTGGTCACAAGGTTGGATTCCCTCCTTTTTCCTGGGAAACACATGAAAGGAATTCGACTCTGCTGTCTTGTGGCTTCACCACCAAGAAGAGGCT
This sequence comes from Ctenosaura bakeri, assembly GCA_948474755.1. Classification (NCBI taxonomy): domain Eukaryota; kingdom Metazoa; phylum Chordata; class Lepidosauria; order Squamata; family Iguanidae; genus Ctenosaura; species Ctenosaura bakeri. Next base: position 71,428 of record CAOLHI010002315.1, read on the forward strand.
GTGTAAAAAAGAAAAGAAAACCTAATGTGCGGCTAGACTGCCCACAATGTCTTCTCAGCACGCCTGGCGACCACACCCTGATCGGGCGCACCATTCTTCAGGGAGGCTACACTGGACTTGCAGATGGCCTAATCCTCCAGGCCACTCCCCCCCGCCCAGTGCAAATGGCCTCCTTCTCAGAGCACCTGAAAGGAGATAGAGAAGAAAGGAAACATACCTTACGTGTGGCTGAGAAGATGGACCCTCCAGAGATACTCAAGGTCCAAACCGCTGGCCTGGCTGTGCCTTTGGGCCTGCCTATCCTTGCTGCCGCGGCGTCTCCACTCCGTCACCCTAACAGGATGCCTCGCCTGGAGGAGGAGGAGGATCAAACCGCCAGCTTGGCTGCGCCTTTGGGCCCGCCTATCCTCCCTGCTGCGGTGTCTCCGCTCGGACACACTAGTAGGATGCACCGCCTGAAGGAGGAGGATCAGACTGCCAGCTTGGCTGCGCCTTCGGGCCCGCCTATCCTCGCTGCCGCGGTGCCTCCGCTCGGTCACCCTAACGGGATGCACCGCCTGGAGGAGGAGGATCAGACTGCCGGCTTGGCTGCGCCTTCGGGCCCGCCTATCCTCGCTGCCGTGTTCTCTCCGCCCGGTCACCCTGAGGGGTTGCACCGCCCGGAAGATGAGACCTGGACCGCTGGCTTGGCTGTGCCTATGGGCCCGCCTATTCTCGCTGCCGCGGCCTCTCCACTCGGTCACCCTAATGGGATGGACCGCCCGGAGCACGGAAACAAGACCGCTGGCTCGGCTGCGCCTTCGGGCCTGCCTATCCTCGCTGCCGCGGTCTCCCCGCACAGTCACCTTAAGGGGTTGGCCCGCCTGGAGGACGACGACAAGACCGCTGGCCTGGCTGTGCCATCGGCCCCACCTATCCTAAGGGGCGATGGCGACAAGACCGATGGCTTGGCCGCGCCTTTGGGCCCACCTACCCTTGCTGCCACGGGTTTTTCAACCCGATCACCCTGAGCAGATGAACCGTCCTGAGGACGACGATGACTACATCGCCGCCTCGGCCGTGCCTTTTGGGCCAGCCTATCTTTACGGCTGCGTTTTTCCCGCCTGGTCACCCTGAGCGGTTGAACCGCGGGCCTGCCCGTTGGGACCGTGCTGCGGTGCCCGGTCGTTGTCTGCAGCAGCAGTAGCGGGCGCGTGCGCGCGGACTGTTATGGGGAAAAGAGAGGAGTACACCTCGCGAGTAACGGGATCCCTCCTCTCCCACCCCTGAATGTGTTGTGCATTGGCGGTAAGGCTCATGCTTACAGCCCTGCCTATCCTTGCTGCCGTGGTGTCTCTGCCGATCGCCCTCGGAGGATGGACCGCCCTAAGGATGCAAGGAGTTCGTCCTCACGGCGGCGAGAGACCTGCTCTACCGGGCCTTTTCTCGCCCCACCCCTCCATGGCCCTTTTCCTACACAGACGATCTTGTCTGATCTTGGAAGCTGAGCAGGGTCGGGCCTGGTTAGTACTTGGATGGGAGACTGCTTGGGAATACGGTAGGTTTTCAACCGATGTTGTATCATTTCTATTCCCCCACGTATAGAGACCGATCCCACCCCAGTGTGAGGCACCGATCGACTGATCGCCTGATGCGGTCTCCATCCCGTGGTTCCTACTGTTAGGGCCACCAAAGTATCTCCACCTCCAGCTACTCCGCCGGTACTGATCAATTACTGTACCCCGTCCGTGCCTGTGATTTTACGGACCTGCAACCGTTACCGGACACATATTTTTCCTCCAAATTGAGATCTTACAACTTGAAATTGAGTCTGTAGGGTTGACACCGGCCACTCACTTGTCTCAACCCTGGCCTTAGGAGACGTGTCAGACCCGGCTCCATCAATCTAGGACCCAGTGCCCGCCATCTGAGGCACACTGACTTCACCAGAAGTACTTGTGGGCCACAGCCCATCTTGTTAGGACACTCTGGCATTCGGTTCTGTTCCGCCTTGTCACTCAGTGCCAGGGGACCAGTGCACAGCCATCATACGGGCTATTCATTCCATGGTGCTGCTGCTGCTGCGATGGTAAACTCTGCCCCCCTCCGGCACCTTGCGTGGCCGAGATCCACAGATCTGCAGGAGGAAAGCCACAGGTGCATTGAAGACCTCCCATTGACGGCACGGGTCTCCTCCATGCAACTAGTTAAGGCCCGAGCCACGGCAAACAAATGTGTGGCACAGATCATTGGGCATCTAAAAGGACAGCCGGAGAACCTCTCCTTCGATGGCCAGGGGCTGTTTAATGCCGTACTGGATCAGGCGATGAACCATCCAGTCACGATACGCCTGACTGTCTGCAACCGTACGCAGGTCATCACCCTCGATCTCTCAACCCCGGTCTCCTCGCTTGGCCCCTTCCTGACCGTCTACTGTCTCGGAGGCGCCAATCTTCTTCTGCGAAGAAGCGCTCACCAGGGACGAAGTCCCGTACTTGGCCTCCTTTGCAGGTCGCCACCACCTGGCACCGTGTTACCACGGAATTGGGGAATATCTCCATTGCCCCTCTCACCTGTGCCACACAATTTGGAAGTATACCCCCGTGTGGCGTCTACTGTTCTTCCCCGGCCAGCTCCACTCTGCCGGAAGAGATCCAGTCCCTGCTTCAAAGAGAGCGATCGAGAAACTTCTGTCCTCGCCCAGTACCACTGGCCCCTTCTCCCTGTATTTCACGGTGCCGAACATCGGACGGAACCCTGTGGTCTATCTTGGACCACGGAGGGGTGAATGGGAGTATCCCCCCAAAAAGGGTCAAGATGGTCACTCTCTCTCTCCCCTCAAGACTGGCTTGCCTCCATCGATCCTGAGATGGTTACTTTCGCATCGCTTTGTCCGCAGCGCAGACAATACCTATGGCTCGTGGTCGACCGCACCTGTTACCAGTACGGGGGGCTAGCGTTCAAACTCTCTACGACGCCCAGGGCCTTCACCAAATACACGGCCCCTGTGGTATCATACCTCCGGACAAAGGTTGTAGTGACCTACCCCTACCTGAATGACTTCTTCAGTACTGTTCGCTTCGGTTTCAACCCGCCTCTGTACGAGCAGAGACGTCTGCTTCGAATACCTCCGCAGGTGCGTCACTCCCTGCTACGGTGGCAGTCTTACAGCCATCTACTGTCAGGGATCCCTTTTTGGGATCCCTTTTTCACGGCTCAAGGTGACAATAGGCACCCCCTTTTTCGGATGGGGAGCCCACTGTAGGTGACAATGGACGCTTCCCTTTTTTTGGATAGGGAGCCCACTGTAGTGGCCTTAAGCCCAGGTCCGGTGGATCGACGACGAGACCGTCCTCCACATCAACGCCCTCGAACTACTTGCCATTGGGAAAGCCGAGTGTGTTTTCGACAAGGGCATTTTCGCCACTTGTTTGCGGACTGTATGGTGTGCATCTTGACAGATAACACAATGGCAGCTTGTTATGTCAATAAGCAAGGAGGGACTCATTCCACGCCCTCCTCAACATAGCCCTAGACCTCTGGCACTGGTGAATCTTGCTTCACACCCAGCCAGTAACGGTGCACCTGACGGAGCAGGAAAATACCACAGCGGTCACCCCAGCAGGGATGCCACTTGTCATCTTAAGTGCTCCCTCTCGAGCAAGACATTCCAGATGTTACGACACTGGAGGGGCGAGTCGATGATCAAGCTCTTCCCCGCCGACCAGAACGCAAAGTTTTTCGCCGGTGCTCCTCGAGGGCCGGCCTGGGTTGCGATTCCATCGGCGACGCTTCTACTCCAGGTGGCACGGTGGGTTCCTCTACGCGTTTCCTCCGTTTTTCCTTTCCCCTCATGTACCTAGTGGGCGTCCTCGTGGACCAAGCCAATGTTGTCCTCATGGCCGAGGTAGCATGGCTTCAGACCCCTGTTCGAGGCCGCTCGCGATCGACTCCTCAAACTGGATCTCCTGCCGCACCCCAAACAGTCTTTTCTCTGTCTAGTCCTGCCACTCCTGGCCTCTCATACAGGACGGACACCACCCTAGACGATCCCGTCATCGGTAACGTCTTGATCGCGGCCAAGAAGGAGTTGACATGCCGCCACTATCACTACAAATGGCAATGATTTGTTGCCTTTTGCCGAAGCACACCGGGAGCCGGTACCGCTTGTGATCCTGCCTACGGTGCTCGGCATCTTTACTTTGCTGCTCTCGTGGCTTTCCAACCTCCACGGTCTCCATCGGCAGCTACCGTGAGGTGGTTTATGAAGGATCTGCGGCTCCTTTACCACCAGTATCGCCGCCGCTACTGCTGTGATTGCTTCTTTGTTGCTATCGCAGTTGACGAGGCTGCCCTTCGAGCCCTGGTGACAGGGTTTTCACAATAAATAAAAAAAAAAAACGAAGAAAGAAAATGCCCTCCTGCTGGCTGTCACCTCAGCCAGGAGGGCAGTTGAGCTGACAGCCTTAAGTTCTGATGACCCCTACCTCGTGTTCCGCAAGTACACCATGGTCTTTCGGCCTGACATCTCCTTCTTGCCGAAGGTGGTGTCTACCTTCCATCTCGGTCATGACATCATCTCGCCAACCTTCCATCTGGACCAGACTACACCTTTGGAGCAATCTCCTCACTCCCGGGATGTTCATCGGGCCTTGGCCTTCTACACGGGCAGACAGGACTGCTTCCTTTCGATAGACCCCACACCTTTTTGTGTGATATGGCAGGTGTCGAACAGACCCCATGGTATCCACCCAACGTTTTCTTGTAAGGGGTGGCTCAGACTATCCTGCTGGCATAGGAACAGGCCAGGAAGCCTCCGCCAGCGTTGCTCTGGCCTCATTCTACCACAACCGTGGCGACATCGGCAGTTCTCCTGCGAGGAGTTGGTCTGCTGAAACTGTGTCGTCTGGTGACATGGTCCCAACCATCGACCTTCGTGCGCCACTACAAACTTGACCTGCCGGTCCCGTGGAGATGCCCGCTTTGGACATGCGGTGTTGGTTTCTGTTCTCTAGGACCTGACCCACCGTCCAACCATTAAGCTACAAATTCTCCTAGTGTGTGAGGCACAGAGACCACGAAGAAGAAGAACAGGTTGCTTACCTGTAACTGTAGTTCTTCGAGTGGTCATCTGTGCCCTCACACACCCCCGCCCTACCATCCCCTCTTTCTCAGGTCCCTTATTGGCGGACTACAGAACTGAGGAGAGACTGTTGCTCGGCAGGCTGAGCATGCTCAGTGAGGGCATGGGGGAGGGCTTCCTGCCGAGCTGCAGAGCTCTGGAATCTTCCGAACGTTATTGAGCGTGCGCGAAATCTCCTAGTGTGTGAGGGCACAGATGACCACTCGAAGAACTACAGTTACAGGTAAGCAACCAGTTCATTATGATCTATTTTTTGTTAAAATTTCTACTTCAGAGACTTTTTATGCATTAGTAGCTTAGATATTACAAACATATCCATTTTGAACATGTATTTATGACTCTCTGAGTCGTAAGAAAAGTTCTCTGTTCCATATTTCAGTCTCTCAAGGGTCAGTTAAAGCCAAATTATCCATTAACTTAAAGTTCTTGGTTCTTCTTCGTGGTCTCTGTTCCTCACACACTAGGAGCTTTCGCGCATGCGTGGTAGCGTTCGGAAGATTCTAGAGTTTAGGAGCTTGGCGGGAGCCCCCCCCATGTCCGTACCAAGCATGCTCAGCCCGCCAAGCCAGCGGTCTTTCCTCAGTTCTTTCTCGTCGGCCATTGCGAACGGAAGGTTTTCTGCTTAGTATTGCTCTTGGCTGTTTCTTCGGACTGTTTTTCTGGTGATTTTGACTTCGGACTTTGGATATTTGGCTTGTTTTCTGGTACTCGGACTTGGCTTTTGGTAATCTCGGCATTTTGGATCTTTTTCGACCCCTCCTCGACTCTCCTTCAGCTCTCCTTTCCTTCAGCCTCCATCTTCTCCGCACCCTTGTAGTCCCCCTCTTGGACCTTCTTTTTTGAACTTCGTCTACCTTCTATGTCTGCTTTGTTCAAAGCTTGCATCTCTTGTGGTCGCAAGGTTGCGCTCTCAGACGGATATCGTGAGTGCCTTTTCTGTTTGGGAGAGGCTCACAACGTCAGGGCTTGTTCAATCTGCTGTGAATTTACTGCCCAGACTCTTCAAAACTGATCTTCTTGCTTGAAATCCCACTGCTGGTAAGAGTCTCTTCGAGCGAGAGATCGGCCGGCTGTTGGGTCCACCAACATCGACATCGAGCCGACCTGCGACCACATCTCTGTCGGCATCGGCGGCAGCCGCACCGATGACATCGACAGTACGGGGCTCGGTACCGTCGTCCCGGCCTCCGATATCAGCCTTGCCAAGGATACTGAAAATATCCTCGGCCTCAGCGACCTCAAGGGAAGCACCTGCGGGCTCACAGGCTGCCAAGTCAACCAGGCCACTGACTGCTACCCAGCATTAGCGACCTGCCCCTCAGGACATCTCTAAGGAGAAATAGAAGAAGAAGAAGAAGAGGGAAAAGCAGAGCTCACCCTCCGAGAAGCTCTGCCTTCCAGCACCTCATCCAGCCCAACTCCCTGGGGACCAGGTGAAGAGTTGGAACCTCAGGAGATCCTGGAGGTGTCTGATGAAGAGCAGACCGCCCGCTTGGCTGTGCCTTTGGGCCCGCCTGTGCTCACTGCTTCGGTGTCTCCGCCCAGTCACCCGGAGAGGATGGACCACCCAGAGGATGTTCCAGCCTTACATCGGGCCCCGGCTCGTCATCGGGTAGCTTCTGGCAGGAGTGAGGCTCTGGTCGCCGTATTGTCAGTCATGCTCACCGTCTTGCAGAAGATACCACCCGCCGTATCGGGGATCACCCTCTCGCTCATACTCCAGGTCTCCCCGCTACGAGAGGACCCGTGAGCGTTCGCCCCATTATCGGGCTGTCTCTCCACCTCCACGAGTCACCGCGACCTTGTCTCGCCCAATCTCAGAGACTGTACAAGCGCAGACTTTGGCCTCTGCGGTTACCATCACTCAGGCGATCCAACTCCCACTGCCTGCTGTGGTGCCGATTACAGCAACTCCGACACCCCAGCTGATGGTAGCTCCAACAGTTAACGGTATTGGTGACAGTGACAGTGCGGACAGTCACCCTGATGCTACCGCCCCAACGGTCATCGAGAGAGGTCCTCAGACAGGTCCCCGTCTCACTCTTCGCAGACCTACGAGATGGACTCCGACTCCGACGTCCCACGAGTGTCCCCCCTTGGTCTTTGGAGAACCAGTACCTGAATCGGCACCGGAAGATGTGAAGCAATTTTCGGACATCCTCTTTCGGATGGCTACGGCGCTCGGACTGAAGGTCGTGGACCCGGCTCCAGCGGTGGAGGACCCTGTATTCCAGTACATGGATACCCGTCCACCGTCCATGGCACCGCTGCCGTTCCTGTCGGCCTTGATGGAGGCCCTTAAACATCCGTGGGACAAGCCGGCGTCCACCCAGCCAATCCCTCACTGGCTCGAGCACCTCTACCGCACCCAGAAGGAGGACACCGATTTTCTCTTCACGCATCCGGTGCCTAATTCAATCATGGTTGAATCTTCCCAGACCAAGGTTGGTAGGAGGGCGCACACCACCCCGCTGGATCGAGAAGGCCGCAGGCGGGACACTTTTGGCAGGAGGTTTTACTCTGCTTCATCTCTAATTGCCAGAGTGTCCAACACTCAGACTTGCCTCGTGGCCTGTCTGAGGAACTTGCTGGACAGGTTCTATCCTCTTCTGTCCAACCTCCCTGAGGAGAATCGGGCAAGTGCTATACAGTTCTTTCACGAGGCGGTAGCACTCGCAAACCAGCAATCGTCTCATTGAGGCACGCAGTGGAGGTGGTGGCGCGGATGATGGTGGGCTCCGTCACCTTGAGATGGTATGCATGGCTCCGATTGTCTGGCCTGCAAGAAGACAGCAGGAAAAGGATTGAGGACCTCCCTTTTGATCGCCAGGTGCTGTTTTACGCTATAGCAGATGAGGCAATGGACCATCTCGTCAAGGCACGCCTGATGGCCAAGAAGATGGGCATACATCAGCCCTCTCAGCCTTGCTGTAGCTTCGGCTCCCAGTCATCATGGCACAGGTCGTCATCTTCGACCTATCAACCTCGCTCGCCTCGTTCAGCTCCGTCCCGGCCATCGACCTTGTCCTCGGCATGGAGACCTCTTAGGAGATGTCTATCCTCTTCTTCGAAAAAGTCTTCGTCCGGGACAAAGTCCCGGTTTTGACCGCCTTCACAGGTCGCCACCACAGCCATCCTTCAACCTGCCAGCAGCCTTCGAAGACCAGCCGAGCCTGGCCCGAAATCTCGCCGAATGGCGTCACATCACCACAGACTCTTTGGTTCTCTCCATCGTCCGTCTTGGTTATGCCATCGAGTTTGGAAGTATACCCCCGCGAGGCGTCTACTATTCCACCCCAGCCAGCTCAGCTCTGCTGGAAGAGATCCAGTCCCTGCTACAAAAAGGAGCAATCGAAGAACTTCCATCCTCGGCCAGTACCACTGGCTTCTTCTCCCGGTACTTCATGGTATCAAATCGGACGGAACCCTACGGCCAATCTTGGACCTCAGAGGGGTGAACGAGTACATCCGCCCCAAGAAGTTCAAGATGGTCACTCTGTCTTCGATCCTGCCATTCTGGGGATTGGTTCGCCTCCATCGATCTTCAAGATGCTTACTTTCACATCGGCAATTGCCCACAGCACAGATGGTACCTATGGTTCACAGTCGACGGCACCTGTTACCAATATAGGGTGCTACCGTTCGGACTCTCTGCTACTCCCAGGGTCTTTACTAAATGCATGGCCCCTGTGGTATTGTCCCTGTGAACGAAGGGCATCTTGATCTACCCTTACCTCGACGATTGGCTATTGGTGGCGTCCTGCAGGCAAAAACTCTACAGCGACATCCACCGGACTCTTTCTCTTCTGACCCGTCTTGGTCTCCGGGTCAATCTGAAGAAGTTGCACCTCGAGCCGGCGAGGGTCCTCGACTTCATCGGAGCGACCCTGGACTCGGTGTCTGCAAGGGTATACCTGCCTATGGAATGTGCACGGACCCTCTGTTGGGCCGCGTCCGCTGTCTTCGATGCCCCGACGATATCAGTGAGGAGGATCCAGCAACTCCTTGGGTACATGGCTTCGACCACGTCAGTAACCTAACTGTCTCGGCTCCATGCATGGCCACTTCAACACTGGCTCGTCAAGAGTCTTCGATCCACTCGTGGACGACCAGAGGCGCCCCCTGCGTATTCCTCTACAGGAATACATTATGGTGGCTGTCCTACTGCCATCTGCTGTCAGGGATGCTGTTCAGAGAACCAATCCCTTGGCTCACGGTGACGACAGACGCCTCCCTGTTCGGGTGGGGAGTACACTGCGGCGATCTCAGAGTCCAGGGATGATGGATCGACGACGAGACCGGCCTCCATATCAACGCCCTCAAGCTGCTCGCCATCTGGAAAGCTCTGAGGGCATTTCGCCACCTAGTTGCGGGCCGCACGGTGCTGATCCTGACAGACAACACAAAGGTGGTCTGTTATGTCAACATACAAGGGGGAACTCATTTGACCACCCTCCTCACCATAGCTCTTCAGCTTTGGGACTGGTACGTGTCGCTTCGAGTCCATCCAGTCATGGTGCACCTGGCCAGCCAGGAAAACACCACAGTGGGCGCCCTCAGCAGGGCACCTCCTGCCACCACAAGTGGTCCCTTTTGAGCGTGGTGTTCCAGATGATACGAGACCGGTGGGGCGAGCCGACGATCGATCTCTTCACCACCAGCCAGAACACGAAGTGTCGCTGATACTGTTCGAGAGCTGGCCGGGGTCGCGGCTCTCTTGGCGACGGCTTCCAGTTCGAGTGGACTGACGGGTTCCTCTACGCGTTCCCGCCGTTTCCTCTCCTGGGCTGAGTGGTCTCCAAGATCCTCGCGGACTGAACCGACATCGTCCTTGTAGCCCCATACTGGCCAAGGCAGCATTGGTTTGGGCCCCTGTTCAAGGCCGCTTGCGGTCGACTCCTCAGGTTCTCGACAGCGTCGGATCTCCTGTTGCACTCCGACGGTCTCGTTCTCCATCCGGACCTGCCGCTTTTGGCCCTCCACGCCTGGCAGATAACGCCTTAGATGATCCGACCATCCAGAACGTCTTGACTGCGGCCAGGAAGGAGTCGATACACCGCAACTACCATTACAAATGGCGGAGATTCATTACCTTTGCTAAAGCACGACATGAGCCGGTATCACCTGTCAATCTGCCTACCGTGCTCCATTTCCTTCTCCATCTCCGACAGCAGGGCCTTGCGTTTCCATCCCTGAAGGTATACCTTGACACTATCGTAGCCTATCAGCCACGTGGGTTACCGTCGGCAGCTCTCTTCCGCGATGCTACCATGAAGCAGTTCATGAAGGGCCTGCAACACCTTTATCCACTGGTGTCACCGCCGCTACCGCCTTGGTCGCTGTCCTTGATGCTATCACAGTTGACGCGACTGCCCTTCGAGCCCATGGCGACCGCAGGTGACAGGCTCCTGACCTTCAAGACTGCTTTTCTGGTGGCTGTCACCTCAACCAGGCAGGTGAGTGAGCTGACAGCGCTGCAATCTGATGAGCCTTTCCTCGTCTTCCACCGAGACAAGGTAGTCCTTCACCCTGACATTTCCTTTCTGCCCAAGGTGGTATCACACTTCCACCTTAGCCAGGACATCATCTTGCCTGCTTTTTATCCAGACCCGACTACACCTCTGGAGCGTTCCCTTCACTCCTTAGATGTTCTTCAGGCCTTGGCTTTCTACACACACCAGATTGTGCCCTTCGGCCAGACACCCCACCTGTTCATGTGCTACGGTGGGTGTTGAAGAGGTCACAAGGGTGTCCACCCAGAAGTTGTCCAGATGGGTGGCCCAGACCATCCTGCTGGCGTACGAGCTAGCCAAGCAGCCTCCACCAGACTTGATTCGGGCTCATTCCACCAGAGCCGTGGCTTCCTCAGCAGTTCTCCTTCAAGGAGTGGACCTGCAGGAACTGTGCTGTGTGGCGGCCTGGTCTCAACCCTCGACCTTCGTGCACCACTACAGACTGGACTGTCGGTCCCGGAGAGATGCCCGTTTTGGATGTGCGGTGTTGTCTTCCGTTCTGTAGGACCTGACCCACCATCCAACTGGTAAGCTACAAAGTCTCCTAAGTGTGTGAGGCACAGAGACCACGAAGAAGAAGAACAGGTTGCTTATCTGTATGTGGTTCTTCGAGTGGTCATCTGTGCCCTCACACACACCTGCCCAGGTCCCTTATTGGCGGGCTCCAGAACTGAGGAGAGACCATTGGCTTGGCAGGCTGAGCATGCTCGGTATGGGCATGGGGGAGGGGTTCCCACCAAGCTGCTAAGCTCTAGAATCTTCCAAACACTACCGTGCATGCGCGAAAGCTCCTAGTGTGTGAGGGCACAGATGACCACTCGAAGAACCACAGTTACAGGTAAGCAACCTGTTCTTAATTTCTCTTGATTTTTTTTCATCTTCTTTGCCCAGTTGCTAATGTTGGGTCAAGGACTCAATTCAAATTACCCATAAAAATTACATTTTCATAAACATATTCAAATCCTATTTTTCTCCCAAATCTCTTGATATTTTTTTCAAGTGGGGCATAAATTCCTCTTCATGTTTTAATTCATTGGATGTGTATCTCAATTCCAATTACTCAGCCTTTCTCATCTGTAAAATCTTCTTTTGCCATAACTCCTCTTGAGGTATAAATAATCACTCCCCTTCTGTTTTTATGTATGGATGATACGTAGCATTCCTTCTGATTTGAGATTTCTCAAAAATCTTAAATCTTTTTGTCGAATGTGCATCTCCTGCAATCAGATTATAATGATTTTTTGTTTCTTCTAGGTAATGAGATTTTCGTACTTCTCACAGTCAAAGAAATCAATTTCATAATTCGACTTTTATCTCAAATTTCTTCTAAGTTTTGAGTTGTAAATTCTTCCTGATCTTCCGATTGTGCCTCTTCTTCTTGCTCTTGTTCTAATACCAGATTTCGATCTTCCTGGTTTTGAATTTCATCATTCTGTCTTTATTTCTCCATGCAAATTTTTTGTCTTTCTCTTCTCTAACAGTGCTTCAAATTTACTTTCATGCCTATCCCCATATTATTTTGCTTTATCCACTGTATTTTTCAATAATTTTCCCCCTTAAAAGTGATAGACCTTCATTTTTTCCCCTTCTTAAATCTTATATTTTTCTTTTGAAGTTGTCTTGTTAAGAAAAAGTATTATTTTCATTATTTCAATATTGGGTTGGGACATCTTGCTAAATCTTAACTTCATTGTCATTAATTATTAACTTCTTTTGATAGGATAATTGCACCATATAATCTCTCATATTTTCTCTTGTGAAATAAATTACTATATCCCTAGGTACTTTCTTCATTTTTTGCAAATGGAGACTTAATTCTGAAAATCTTGTTTGCTTCCAGTTCAAATGTATCAATGGGTTGATCAATAAATTCTGCCAAAATTAGAATTGATTTCATATACAAATTTTCTTCTTACTCCTCTGGAAGCCTTCTCAGCCATATTTTCCGTTGAGTCAAATCAATCTTTTTTATATATATGTTCCCCTTCCCTTTGCTGTTCCAGTAGTACATTCATAATTTCTTTCTCTAATGCATCAGTTTTTCCATGTAGTGTTTTTATTAATTTTTTTTTCATATCTTGATTCACGTTTTTTAATGTTTGATTTAAATTTTCTGTCTCTCTCTTGAAATCTTGCTTGGATTCAGCTCTTGTAACTTAAAGCTCCTCCCTCATCTCCAATCTAAATTTTTGAATTTCTTCACACTTGGGTCTCTCGCTTTAATAATCAGATCAATAGATGGTCTTCTTACTTGTGTTTGAAGTTCATTTGCATTGTCATCCTTGTTCCTATAGCCATTTTGCTTACTTACCTCTTTTTCTATCTCTTTCTTCCTGATAATTTCTTTTTCTCCTGTAGGTGTCACTCTTGTTCCTCTTTATTCAGCTGTTTTCGTTTCTCTTTTCTCTTATCCTCTGCACAGCTGTGCTTAATGTGATGATTTTGAACAAGCTGGAGTAAAGCATTTCTTTACATAGGCTTCTCTATTCTATTAAACTTATTTCTCTTAAATAGTATTTAAACAACACAAGGGTACAATGTACAGTACTTAAATTTACCTTTTTCTATATCTAACCATTTTCTGTTAATTCTTCAATATATCTCTTAGATATTTTAACAATATTATTAAGTTTTATATTACTCTGTTATCTCTGTTTCAGTTACAACAGTTCGTCCTAAATTAAATTGCAGGCTTTCATAATTTCAAACCCCGTTTCCTTATACTAGTCATATAACATAAATATAAATTAATACTAAATACGAGAAGGAGAATTACAAAACTCAAATTATCTCTTTCTTAGACAGTATATATAGCTATAAATTAATTAAACAATATATTATCTACCTTTCTTACCCCTTCCCTCTTCACTAATTACTTTGAGCTTAACTTTAATTACTTATTCATTGAATTAATAATTGAATTATTAATCAGTTATTGAATTTAACTTCCTATAATTCAGCTCAGTATCCCTACTTAAAATGAAATATATCAAAGTGAAATCCAGTCCCTCAGTCAGTAAATAAGCACTTTTAGGTAATTTTAAAATGACGAAAAGCAAACAAACAAAAAGGATCTGATCAATTTCTTAGTTACAAATACCTTAATTAATTTCTTAATTAAGCTCTCCACTCCTAATATTATTTGGCTCCAGTATCTCTTTCTTCCAACTTTTCTTTCCAATGAGGGATTATCCATTGAACGGTCTTTCTCATTGAGAATCACCAGGGAGATGCCACCACTCCAACTCTCCCACGAGGGAATAATCCCCATTTACCTGGGAGACCTTTCAGACATCCTACCAGGATGAGTGCCATTACTGCAAGGACTCATTGTTTACTTCAGCCTCCTACATCAACCTGACACCTTTGGAGAGAGCTCCTGGGTTCGAACCACTTATATTCCTCATTCTACCAAGACTGTTACCACTAGCACTGTGACCTGCTCTGGTTATTGATACTCCCTGTTTTGCCGTTACTGGTTTCTCTCCTGCTCCCCTCACTGCCTGCTGCTGGTCTCTCTGCAGTGTGGAGCCTTGCACCATCATTCTCCCATGCTGCGTTCTAGACCCACTTGTGTGTCACTCGGGACACACCACTCAATGGCTTCAGCCATAATGTCAAGACCATCAGCACTGCTGGTCTTTGCAGCTCCCTCACTTGCTCTCTCTCCAGTACTGACCACGTTACCAGTCTCCATAGTGTTGACTTCTATGTCTGCTGTCTACACAGCCCCAATATCAAGTGACCTGTCTCCTCTGCTGCCTATTACTACAGAAGTCCTTTCAGTGATGCTACAGTAGTAGCAGTAGCACCAGTCCTGATGACTACCACCACTTTTCCTCCAGCCATGACAGTGAAGTCCTCCAAAGGAGAATAGAATCCTGACTCATCCTCCCTGGGTTCACCATCTGTCTACACTCCTCCCCCACTAGCAGAAGTGGAAGATACCATGCTGGCCTTGCCTCTGGAGGACATTAACATGTTCTCAGGCATCATTTTCCGAATTGCAAAGTGCATGAGCTTGGACATCATCCTACCACCAACACCAGTGCCAGAACCAATCTTCAACATAGTGGACTTTCCTCTGCTTCTTGCACTAACAGAGGTACTTAAGTTATCCTGGACCAATTCTGCTTCACTCCCACCAGTATCTTGTAAATTAGAACACCTTGACAAGAACAGGCAGGACAGGATGCAGTTTCTGTTCAATCACCCACCTCCCAACTCCACTGGGGACAAGGAGAACAGGTGCCTGGACATCTTCAGCAGACTTTTTTTACAACTCCTCAGCACTATTGGTCAGGGTTGCCACCAAACAAGCCTGCATGGCAGCATACCAGAGATTTTTCTAGGAGAAGGTGCTCTCCTTTATTCCGCACCTCCGAGAAGAACATTGTAACATAGTCCTGGCCATCCAGCAAGAAGCCACCCTTGACTATGTAGTAAATACGATCCACCAGACATTCTGTTGACTGTGTAGCCAAGGTTATGAGGAATGCAGTAGCCCTCCACTGCCGTGCCTGGATCCTCTTATTGAGTTTTACTGATAACACCCAGCAGCACATTGAAGACCTCCCATTCAACAGTGTGGGGCTTTTCAGTTTTGGCACCAATGAGGTCATGGACCGCATAGTCAAGGCTTGACTGGCAGCCAAGAGGGTGGGATTTAGGGGCCTATAACAACAACTGAGGCCTTCAAGATCATCTTGGAGGAATTTGTCGAAATCCTTTATGTGCCCCATCTCCACGCATATCCTATAGGATGCAGTCCCAGTACTCTTCCAGCTGCCACAAGTATCCCTTCAAACAGCATGGATCCCAGCACACTCTGCCCAAGAAACAGGCAGGCATGCTGAGCTCATGTCTTTGATTCCTTTGCCAAGATAACACCACAGCCAATCCTCTATTTACCAGACACCCACAGCCCTTGAACATCAAAGGTCTTTTGGCATTACTCCACCTGGTGGAACTTCACCACAGATGCCTGGGTCTTTACCATTGTTCACTCTGGCTGTGTCATAGAATTCTCAAGTACCCTTCCCATTGGCATATTTCACCACACACCACCATCAGAAGCACTCTCAGAAGAGGTCTCCACCCTCTTTGAGAAGGGAGCTATGGAAATGATCCTGGACTCATGCAAGTGACAGCTACTTCTTTGGTTACTTCACAGTACCAAAGAGAACAGTGGTTCTGCCCAGTCTTGGACCTCCAGAGGATGAATAAGTACGTGAAACCAAGGAAGTTCAAGATGATGACTCTCCAAGCCATTCTTTTCTTCCTCTGACAAGGAGACTGGTTTGCACTGGTGGATCTGCAAGATGCTTACTTCCCACATCACAAGCTGCCCCAACTATCACAGATTCCTCAGATGTACCATAGGGACATCCCTCTCCCAATACCAAGTGAATCCATTCTGCCTTCCCATGTCCCTGACGGTCTTCACTAAATGTAGGGCCATGGTGATTTCCTTCCTAAGAATGTGAGGTGTCAAGATGTTCCCATGCTTGGAGGACTGGCTTCTGGTGTCGTCATCCTGGACCAGGACATCCACCTTTCTCTCACCCTCTCCATGACCTCAGCCTCAACATGAACCCAAAGAAATTGACCCTTGAACCCACCAGGGCCACAGCCTTATTGGACCCACCCTGGATTCCTGTTCAGTCTCGGTGTACCTGTCAACCCAGTGGGTCCTCACTCCATGCACTGCTGCAAGAGGTCTTCTTAGACAATATTGGTGCATGGCCCATCACATCCAGAAGCTCCTTGGCCTCATGGCAGCAACCACTGCAGTGATCTGTCTGGCCCAACTCTGATCCAGAGACTTACAGTGCTGGTTTATCTAGAACTTCAACTGTTGGAGGCATCACCAGGGTCTCTGGATGACACTTCCCTTGATGTCTGGCACTTCTTCCTTCTTATAGGCATGCCCTTTTGCCTTCCAGATCAGGACTGCATGGTGACCACCGACGCCTCAGTGACCAGCTGGGGAGCCACTGCAGTGACATAATGGTGCAAGGCCACTGGTTCCCAAGAAATGCATCTCTACACATCATCATCATCATCATCATCATCATCATCATCATCATCATCATAGTTTTGTTACCTGCCTCTCCCCAGGTTCAAGACAGGGTGCAGCATACGTACAATTAAAAACAAATTACAACTAAAATACCCTAAAAACACAAAGCATTTAAAATACACATATATCCTAGTTAAAATATAATTAAAAAGTACAGTTAAAAGTACAAATACAATTAAAAGTGCAATTAAAAGTATCCTTAAAAATAGATTGAGTGGGGCTGCCAGAAGAGAGAGATCTTTAGCCCTTTTTTGAATTTGGACAACATATTTTGCTGTCAGATCTCTTCCAGCAGGTCATTCCACAGTCTGTTGGCAGCTGATGTGACCGTCCTCTTGGTGACCATTGCCAGTGTAGTCCTGGCCAGTTTATGTAAATAGCCCCCAGAGGAACTGAGTGTATGGGGCAGATTGTATGGGAGGAGACAATTCTGCATGTAATTTGGACCCAAACCATGTTATACATGTTGATGTATTGGAATTCATAGCGATCATCAAGGCCTTCAGGGCGTTCAACAGAGGACTTTACAGCGAGATAGTTCAAGTGACATCAGGCAACACCATGGTGGTCTGCTACATCAATAGGCAAGGAGGCACACATTCCACTGTCCTAGTCCACCTGGTAACCTCCCTTTGAAACTGGTGCCTTCAGAGATGGATACATCCCATAGCAGTAGATGTAGGTGGGTTGGACAACACACTGGCAGATTCCCTGAGCTGCTCCCAGATCCTCCAGTTTGAATAGGCTTTCTCTGAGGAGGCATACCACCTTGTCACATCACAGTGGGGCCACCCAACTTTTGACCTGTTTGCCTCTCCATCCAACACCAAATGCTGTTGCTTCTAGTCCAGGGCTGGCAGAGGACACAACTCATTGGATGATGCCTTCCTCAGAGTGTGGACCAGCATACTAATGTACCTCTTCCCTCCCTTCCTGCTACTCTTGAGGGTTATGGTCACACTTTTGAGAGAGAGATCTGATGTCATTCTCATCATACCCTACTGGCCGAGACAACTACAATTCTCTCACCTCCTGCATCTGTCCTGAGGGAGGCTCTTCAGACTCCCTCACAGAGCAGACCTCTTCTCACATTCAAACAGGCAAGTTCTCCATCTGGATGTTAGAACACTTCACTTTGCAGCCTGAAGGATAACCCATGAACTCACTGCAGCTGGCCAGAGTTCTTATAGCTTCCAGGAAGGAATCCATCAGACACTCCTATGCTTATAAGTGGAATAGGTTTGTTGGCTTCATTGCCCCCAGAAATGAGTATGTCTCTCTGGGTATCTGCTCTACCATGCTCCACTTACTCCTACATGTCAGGGAGAGTGGTCTAGCCTTCTCCTCTCTGAAAGTCTACCTCAGTGCAATAGCGGCCTATTAACCCAAGACACCTTCTTTGGCTTCACTGTTTTTGGACCCCCTTGTCAAGAGGTTCATCAAGGGCCTGGGCCACCTGTACCCTCTAGTGATGGCATCAGCTCCTCCCTGGTTGGTGTCATTAGTCCTCCCCCAGCTTAATAGGAAACCTTTCAAACCCATGGCAACCGCCATTGACTGCCTTGTATCCTGGAGAACAGCATTCCTAGTTGCCATCACCTTGGCAAGCAGAGCTAGCAAACTCATGGCCCTCCATTGTGACCCACCCCCAATACCTCATCTTCTGCAGAGACAAGTTCATCTTCCGACCAGCAAGCCCCTTCCTGCCAAAGGTGGTGTCCAGCTTCCATTTCAACCAGAACATTATCCTTCCCATTTCTACCATCAGCCTGTCTTAGCACTGGAGCACTCTCTACACTCTCTCAGTGTCAGATGTGTATTTGCATACTACACCCAGATGACAGCCTCCTTCTGTCAGACCAGTAGGCTCTTTGTGTGTTACAGTGGCTCTGGGAAGGGGAAGCAGATCTCTTCCCAGTGCTTCTCCAGGTGGGTCTCACACCCTATTAGGTTAGCCTATAACCTGCCAGGCTGCAACCCGTCAGGTCGCACTCCACCAGAGCAATGGTCTCCTCTGTGACATTCTTCTGCCAGAACACTGCAGAGCAGCAGTGTGGTCACAGCCATCGACCTACAGGCTGGACTGCAGATCTAGAGAGGATGCAAGCTTCAGCCATGTTGTCCTGTCATCTGTCCTCCAGTGTATTTTCTGAGATGGGTTCCTGCACAGGTTCAAAACTCATATGTGTGAGGGCACAGATGACCACACAACCACAGTTATGGGTAAGCAGTCTGTTCTTCAGGGGTCTTATAAAGTATTTATCTTCTTGTTTCAATGCCTCTAGTCCTTCACTAATCTTCTTGCAACTAACTTGTAAACAGTTTGAACCATTAGCCACATGCTGTGTACATTTCCTGTTGTTGAAGGTGTTCTTGTTAACAGCTTTCGCTTTATCACATGGCTAATGAGCTCTGTGCACTTTTGTGTGACCAGCCATAAGGACAAAGTAATTTTATTCTAGATAATACTTCTTTAAAAACCGAACGTTATTTTTCACATTTCACAGGATATTGATTTGCTAACATTCACGCAGAGTCTGGCAGAATCTCACTTCATCACTGGAACTATCCATGCATTCCTTGGATATACATTGTACTCTTTTCTTTTATGTTGAACGTATGGTGACCTTCCATACATCCAAAAAACTGTTCCGTATATAGAGAAAAAAGGATATGCCAGTTTCTAAGCAAGATTTGCCAAATATATTATGGCTATAATCCCTTTAATTTAGCAGTTGGCAGGGAAGCCTATTCCACAAGGGATCAGAAGTCATTGTCCAAGGGAAGTGGCAGCTTCAGCAGCTTTCCTCAAGGGTGTTTCATTAACTGACATCTGCAAAGCAGCAGCTGTTTGCTCAGCCCACATAGAGCATTGCCATTTCGTTGTGAGAGCACAGGCAGATGCTGCTTTTGGAAGGCCTCTGCTATCTTCAGTGTTGGTGTTACATCAGCCCATTTTCCAGTAAGTCAGCCTGTTACTAGTGTGTGAGTCATGTGTGTGAATCAGACAACACATTTAAAAAAAGATCACAAACAACTATTTACCTCTGAGAATAGCTTTTCAGGGATGGTGTGCCAAGTCAGGTAGTCCTCCTGCTTTCCAACTGAATCACAGAGCTGCAAGAGAACACAAGGGCCACCAAACTTAGCCCCCTGTCATGCAGGAATACACTATCAAAGCATTCCTGACAGATCGCCATACAACCTCTGTTTAAAAATTTACAAAGGAGGAGACTCCACCACACGTCAGGGCAGCATATTCCACCGTCAAACTGCTCTTACCATCAGGAAGTTCTTCCTAATGTTTAGATGGAATCTTTTGTTCTGAAGTTTGAAACCATTGCTCTGTGTTCTAGTTTCTGGAGCAACAGAAAACAAGCTTGCTCTATTTTCCATATGACATTCCTTAAAATATTTAAACATAACTGTCATGTCACCTCTTAAGCTTCTCTTCTCCAGGCTAAACATACCCAGTTCCCTAAGCTGTTCCTCACAGGACACAGTTTCTAGGACTTCAACCATTTTGGTCACCCTCTCTGGACATAATCTTTCTTGAACTGTGGTGCCCAGAACTGGATGCAGTATTCCAGATGGGGTCTGACTACAATACAGTAGAGTGGAACTATTACTTTTCTTTACCTAGACACTGAACTCCTATTGATGCAGCTGAGAATTGCTATGGCTTTTTTAGCTGCTTCATCACACTGGTGACTCGTGTTCAACTTGTGGTCTAGTAAGACTCCTGAATCCCTTTCCCATGTACTATTGTCAAGCCAAGTGTCATCCATCTTATATCTATGCATTTCATTATTTATGCCCAAGTGTAGTACTTTACACTTCTCCCTGTTGAAATTCATTTTGTTAGTTTTGGCCCAACTCTCTAATCTGTTAAGATCATTTTGAAACCTGACTCTGTCCTTTGAGGTGTTAGCTACCCCTCCTAATTTGGTGTCATCTACACATTTGATAAGAATGCCCTCTATTCCCTCATCATATCATTGATAAAGATGTTGAATAGCACCGAGCCCAGAACAGAACCCTGTTAGCACCTCACTAGTCACTTCTCTCTCAGATGAAGAGGAGCCATTGGTGAGCACCCTTTGGGTTAGACTGGTCAACCAGTTTCAAATCCATCTAACAGTAGCCTTATTTATCCCAGCTTTTACTAACTTTTTTTTGCAAGAATATCATGGGGGATTTTGTCAAAGGCCTTACTGAACTCAAGATATGCTACATCCATAGCATTCCCTTCATCTGCCAAGCAAGTAACTCTCTATAAAAAGAGAGAGAGAGGAGAGAGAAGTTTGGCATGACCTGATTTTGAGAAACCCTTGTTGACTTTTAGTGATCCTGGCATTTCTTTCTAAGGGCTTACTGACTATTTGTTTAGTGATCTGCTCTAGAATCTTTGCAGACATTGATGTCAGACTTGGAGATAAGTATTTGTGTCCTCTTTTCCACCCACCCCCCCTTTGCTGGGACTTCTCCTGTTCTCAGTGAATTCTCAAAGATTATTGCCTGTGGTTCTGAGATTGCTTCTGGCAATTCTTTTAATACTCCCTAATTTAATTCATCTAGTCCTGAAAAGTTGAATTCATTCAGAGTAGCAGGGTATTCCTGTAGTACCTCTTTACCTGTATTGTGCTACATTTCCTATACTACATCATGTGCCCCCCAAATAGAGCACTGTTTTCCCTTGGGGAGAAGACTGAGGGAAAGGTGGTGTTGAGTAGTCCTTTGTTTTCTTTATCCCCTGTTAGCATTGTGCCACCTTCTCCATGCAGTGGCCCTACCATCTCCTTGTTCTTCCTTTTGCTATGGACATAACCAAAAAAGACATTTTTACTGTTTTCAGTCTCTGTAGCAAACCTGAGCTCATTCCGCATTTTAGCTTTTCTGATTCTTATATAACTTCCTGATGCCAGTTTCAGAATAGAGGAAGTCCATAGAAATTCTGCACTTCTGGATGGCTGTGGCTTTGGAGCCAAGAACACTACCAATGCCAGGCTGTCATTCTTTACTCCCTTCTTCTGAGCACTGAATGTTTCTACTAAAAAAAAAAAGGCTGTCTGCTTACAGATCACATATGTAGAAGGTAACCCCAGAGGTAAATGCACATGTGCATACAGATTCAGCCTGGAAGTTCCACTGCTTTCATTCCACTAAACTTGCTTAATCATGTGCCAAGTTTTTTTCCCCATGATAATAGATTGTCAAGTGACCTTAAAGATTCCAAACCAGTTGCTTTGAAAACCCTGTTTCTGGTTCACTTTTTTTAGACTTTGAAGTTTACAATTTATAGTCCCTGGAGAAGCAGAAAAGTGAGTGGAATGGGCTCTATGCTTTTTTGTCAGTCTTATGAGACAATGCATGCCTTAAAGGCAGCACCTTGTTATGTTGGCCCATTGAATGCCACGTTGCATTTCCAGGGGATCAAACCAAAAGATGAAGAGAAGATAAGAAAATTGGCCCTAATGAAATCCAGAAGCAACAGGCAGTTTCACTATGAACTCAGGATGGAGAACTCAGCTCTAATTCAAACCAGTCCAAATGCCAAATTCAAACACTTTGAAGTCTTGAGATGAATCAGTGAAAATCCTTTTGAGTTAGGCAAAGATAAAAACACTTTTCTTTAACTCCTAGATTACCTGGCTACACTGTACTTGAATGGTTACCTGGACTTCGTGAAAAATATAAGGAAGAAATTGTTCTCTTTAGCTGCAGAATGAAGTTTAGAATTAAACATTGTAGTAAAATTATACATTCTTGTAAAACTAGATATCAGCTAAACTGGAACTAAGGATCAGTATTAGTTCACATCAGTATGTGAAATGTACTGCTATCACCGCACTATCATGTATACATTTATGTTTAGCAGATATAAATATAAATATATATTTATATATGTATATGTATATATATATATGTATATATATATATGTAAAATAAAGAAAAGAAGAAAAGATAAACAAAGAAAAAATAACATTGTTTTTGATACATTACATTGAGCCATATAATTTTAATCATAAATGAATAAACATCTGTAATAAAATTTTACTGTAATTTCCGCTGTATAAATTAAATATTAAATTTTTAATCTTCCCTCTTTCTTTGTTGGCACTTGATAAATATCAGTCTTCATTAACTAAGCACTTCCACCATCAAGAATTTCACGATTGTTCCTGAGTTTAACAAAAGTGTATTCACTTATCTTTGTCAGGTTTAATTGTCAAATCAGAGTGTTAGATCGTTATAGCTTCAAAGATTAACAAAAAGTATATGAGAGTGGTTGATTTACTACCCCTCTTTTAGGCTCATTTAAGCTGTTGAGGGAGTGGTATTTACTAATCTTTCCCTTACAGGAGCCCATTCTTTCTCAGTTTCCGATTCTGTTCTTCCTCTAATTCTATACGTTAGGATATCCATATTCTTCATTTCTAGAAGACTGTGAAGCCATTCCTCCATTTCTGGAGCGTCATTTTTCTTCCAGACTTTTGCAAAAACTATTTTAGCCACCGTCACTGCATAAAGTAGAATTTCCCAGTACTTTCTAGAAAAGTTTGGATCAAATTCATGAGTCATGTTCAAAAGTTATAATTTGAGTGATCTAGAGAATTTCTGATTGAAAATGCCTTGAAGCATGTTATGAACTTGCATCCGATAAGCTTTCTCTCTTGGGCAGGACCATCACATATGGAAAAAGGTTCCAGTGCCTTCTCAACATTTCCAGCGTTTCCACTTCTGAACATGAATACTGCTGCTAATAGAAACCTAAGAAAAGCAAGTTGGCTTTTCTAGCCACTCTTCCCCATGGTTCTTTTTCTCAGTGTGTTTCATTCTCTTCCATCAGCCTACCCTATCTATCTCCCTTTCCCATACTTCCTTGTTCCTCTTCTATCCATGTGTGCTCCGCGCCATACAAGCATGCACGCACACATAGAAATAGCCATAGAAATTGAAGCCAGGTGATATCTTCACACTTTTGGGACAGGAGATCATCCACACTAGGAGCAATGCTGCCTGCCAAGGGTGTGCTGAGGGCAAAATTTGTGCCTCATTGCAGTTGCCCATCCCTTCTCTGTATTAGAGACAGATACAACAGATCTGTATTTGTATCTACTGAGATTCTAGGTGCCTCTGAGAACTTCAGTGATATTTGTGGAGCATACCTGGCTTGGAAATAACAGACCACAACATAAAATGTGTGAACTCCTCAACTTTATTATTCTGAATATAACAAGTAAGAACTTTCCTGCCAAATCAGATTCAACATCATGTTTCCTGCACTGACAGATTTAATGCACTAGGATACTGCAAAGCAAGACTTGAAGGCAATTGGGCTCAGCAGTTGTTGGTTTTCAGAATTCTTCTTAATGTTTGTTATACATACAGTACAATGAGAGCCAGTGTTGTGCTATGAGTTTAGTATTGAATTAAGACTCTGGGAGACCGGGATTCGATTTTCTGCTCAGCTATGGCATCTCACTGGGCAAGTCACACTTTCTTGGCCTTAGAGAGAGGAAATGGCAAACCTCTGAATAAATCTTGCCAAGAGAAACATACAACAGGGTCAGAGATACAATGATCTAAGAAAGTTTTTCTTCAAACCACAAATTGTTCAGTTTAATCAGATTTACACAAGTGAAACATAACATCTCATTTTGTTTTGATGTTAATATTGTAAGATTAAAATCACTGAAGTTTGAATAGACAGTTCTCAAGACTCACTGATTTCAGTGGCACATATCTGGTTTAATGAGGTTTATTGTTAGCTGTAACCTATTAGATCAATCTCACATGAGGGATAGAGCTGTAGCTTTTTAAAACATCATCTTTTGCGAAACTACTCAGAAATCTGCAGGGTAGTCTACTGTGGTCGTGCCTGCTAATGGCAAAGTCCAAAAGAACTACAGAAATATCAAGTCCCTTGAACAATGTTGCTTGCTCCTTTTGATTGCATCTGGTCTAGTCTTTCCTTCCCTTGATTTGTTCTAAATTTTTTGCTAAAAAGTGCCATTGGACAAGATAATATCTGACTGAACCCTCAAACAGATCAGCATCCATTCAAGGAGAAGGCGTAGTAATGTGGTTGCTGTTGTTTTTGTTGCAGAACAGTAGTAATGCCTATTGCTAATGAGTTTGCTCCCGATGTTGTGCTGGTATCATCAGGCTTTGATGCAGTTGAAGGTCATCCTGCACCACTTGGAGGATATAATCTGTCAGCAAAATGTAAGTCCTCTGAGGATTTTCAGTTATTTTGCTTTCACTTGCATATTTATTTGCATTTAGGATTTATTTAAGTTCTGTGTTCCTTTACTAATCATTATAATTTATTTCTTCCTCTTGCCAATACCTAGGGATAGGGGTAGTTCAAAAATAAAATCTGTGACTCAAGTCATAAGAACACAATAATTGAAAATAGTATGATGCAGTTATCAGTAATATCAACCAAAAATAGCATTAAACCCAAAGGCCAATCTGGAAAAAAAAACAACAACACAGGGTTTGGATTTTTTTTTCTTTCACAAAAAGGGAATGGGCTGGCATACCTGCTGGAACACCTCAGCCTCTGGTCCTGAAAATTTTAAAAAAATGGCATGTTCTTCACAACTCCTTAAAGTCTTTGGTAGGTTCAACTCAGAGCAGGAGCAGTGTCATTCAGGTAGAAGCAGTCCCTGAGCTAAGCAAATCCCATCTGTGTAAGATTTCATGATTCTAAACAGCATTTTGAAGGGAGCTGAGAAACTTAACTGCAAAATAGTGTTTTTGCTTAAATATTGGTTGTAGATGCTTTTCTCTCCTCAAGCTTGTTAAGGGAATAAGCAGTGGTGTTGTCCAAAATCTGAAATTTCCTTCATGGCAGTTTTGAATGGAGTTCATTACTGTGAGTTTTTGCACTACAGTCCCCTTCAGCCACTCTCATCAGAACTAGTTAACATGGGCAGTGATGAAGGGTAATGGAGTTGCAGTTCAAAACATTTGGAGGAAACCAAATTGTGGAATGCTGGTAATTGATCCTGGAAAAGATCTTGCCTGTTTTTCTAGAAGTGATGCGGGTTCCATATTGGATGTAATGGATAAAAGTTGCTCTTTGTCACAGCTGCCATAGTTCAGTTAAGCAACATTTGTTGGGTCCAAGACACTTCAAGGCTGCATAACAGCTTCAGCAAAGTAACTAGTGCAAACATGAGTTGCAGATGGGTTTTTGTACCTCTGCAGATCCATCCACAGAATATTCCAGGGCTGAGTAGTTTTTGACAGTGGCCTAACCCCTTTGAGCACAAAGATAAATAGTGTCAAGACCTACTCTCTTCAGTCCCTTTTCATCTATGATATGAGTCACCTTGGAAAATCTAGTGCTGAGTAGCTCTTTCTCCTCTGTTCACTGTTTGACTGATTTCCCTCATCCTCAACTTTGTCAGTGGTGAGTTGTGTTTGTATAGCCTCAAAGGCCCTGTTCAAAAAATGCTGCTCACACAGGGGAAGGATTCCACAGTTGGACATTCACATTGAGTGCCTTTTCTGCCTTGGCGAGAACTGTCGTCTGCAATCCATCTGCAAAGGATTTGGTACACAAGGCAAAACTATCTCACTTTCTTCTCTTCCTTTGGGAGCAATCCCTACAAGGAACTGATGTAGCTGCCCAAAACGGCCTGCTTTGTACGGCCTCAACCTCCATTTGCATTAGCTTTGGCCTTGGAGGGCCCATCTTCTTCATCGAGGCAAATGTCTTCCCCATCAACATCAGCAACTAGGCCAGTCATGCCCCTCACTAAGGTGCAGGGAGAACTGGAGTTAGGTTCAGGCCCCATTGACACCAGGCAGGTCTGTTAGTGCACAGCTTAAATCTGCCGAAGGGCATAAGGGGGGTGTAGCCAATTCCACTGCTCCTAGAGAAGAGAAATGGTCTAGCCCTGGCTTTTCTTCCTCCTTCCTGGGTATGTATGAGAGGTTCCATTGTCCTTTGCATTTGCTGCAAACCAACATTCCCTACTTGTCTAAATCTTCAGCTTCTAGGCCTCTCTGTGGCCATGACCATGGTCACCCCTTGGGTGAGGCTCTGCTTTCGGCTCCTGCAACTGTGTTCCTTCACCATTTTGACCCTTATTGGGACTCTCAGAATAGGAACAGGAACCTCTTTATCCTGCTTTATGTTCACTCCTTGCTCCAGTGGTGGCTCCAATCCTCCACCCTAAACAAAGGCATGCCTTTCTGCTCCCCAGCAGCTGGCTCTCCTAGTAACCTCTGATGCCTCTTGCACACTGCAAGTGCCTCAAGGTCCAAGGGAAGTGGTCTCCAAAAGAATGAGGCATCTGCATCAACACCCTGGAGATGAGGCAGTTATCAAGATTTTGAGGGCATTTGAGTCATCTCTCAGAGGTATAGTACAGGTCCTATCAGGCACCGTGGCCGTTGTGTATTACATAAACGGGGGCACCAGATCTTCCACAGTGAACTCCCTACCAGTGTGCTTGTGGGTCAGGTGTATTCCCTGATCAGTTGCCCCAAATAGCCCTTCACAGATTGACAGACTTTTTCGGGTGAGCAAGTTTGGGTCCGCAAGAGTGGATCCTCTCCAACAGGGATTTCATCCTAATACAGAATTGCTGGAGCACTCCAAAAGTTGACATGTTCACATCAGAAAGAAACTGCAAATGGAGGGGGGAGGGGGGTGACATGGGGTCTTTTGGGGATGCATTTCTCCAGTTGTGGACCAGGCCCATGCTCTACGTCTTACCTCCATCTCCCTTGCTCCCATGAGTGTTTACCAGGTTTCAAGAGGACCAAGTGTTGTTTATTTAGAAATGGAAGTGCTCAATCATGGAATTAGACAAGATGCTGATATAAATGGAATTAAGATTTAAAAAGCAGAATTTAAATTGAGAGCTTTTGCAGATGATTTGGTGATTATGTTGGAAGATCCACTGAAATCAATACAGAGATTTCAAGAAAAATTAAATAATTTGGACTACTAGCTGATTTGAAAATAAACAAAGATAAGGCTAAGGTTTTGACTAAAGAATATAAATTGTCAAGAAATGAATGAATTGCAATTAAAATTGGGCTTTACATTTGAAAAGAAAATGAGATCTTTAGGTATTTTTTTAACCAGAAAATCCAGTCAATTATATGAAAATAATAACTTGAAGATATGGAAGGAGATTAGATAAATGGCAAAAATGGAATTTATCTCTTTTAGGAAGAATATCAACAATAAAAAAGAATGGTCTCCCAGGAATGATTTTTCTTTTTTCAAATGATGCCAGTTTTGACTAAAGAAAACACTGGCAAAAAGGACTTGTAAAAATTTGTCTGATGAGGTAAAAAAATCTAGAGTCAGATATAAAATTATGTGAGATTTGAAAGAACAAGAAGGCCTTGGCTTGCCAAATTTGAAAAATTATTGTGCTGCTTCCTGTATGAAATGGATTGAAAAATGGATTTTGTTGAAAGATAATAAAGCTTTGAATTTAGAAGGCCGTGGTTTAAGATGGCACATATTTTTAGGGTATAGAAAAGTTATTGTTGTTTTTAATACTCATTGTATTATTGAAGATTATATTATGGAATAAACATAAATTGAGATTATGTCCAAAAGCTCCAAGTTGGATCCCTCTTCGAAAGATCTTCTCTGGAACACAAATGAGAACTGATCAAAAAATAGTTGATATGTTATGACTCATAATAAGAAGAAAGACTGAGATTACAAAATGAAGTCATTACAACAGTTCCAGGAGGAAGATGTCAATTTACATTGGCTCTCATTCAAAGAAGATTCAAAGAAGATAAGAAGGCTGAGCAGTTTGAAGATTTTGAATCTGATTTGGAAATATTGCTGTGTTCAGGTGATGACCATTTGCTTGCTAAGATGTGTAAGTTTTTTTTGAAATTTGACATGGAAGATGAACAAGTAAAGGAATACCTGATTAACTGGGCAAAGAATTTTGGATTCAATATACACACGAATCAGTGGGAAAGTTATGAACAAAGGATATAAGAAATGTGCTATGTTATGATGTCAAAGGAAACCATTACAAGATGATGTACCACTAGTATCTTACACTGAAGAGATTAGCAAAGATACATGACGAGATGAAGGCCAAATTCAGATCAGGATAGTGTTGGCTCTTTGTATCATATGTGGTGGACATGTGATAAAACTAAAAAGTTCTGGTTGAAAATACGAAAATTGATGCAAAAGATTTTAAAATCTCAGTTACCTAAAAAGACAGAAGTACATCTGCTAGGAATCTGTGGAGAAGATATAACAATCAGTAAGAAGGAACATAAACTGGTACAATGTATGTTATAAGCAGCAAGACTGGTGTATCCAAAACACTGGGAAAAAAAGTCACAGAGTTACCAACAGTATTACCAACAGTGGATGAATGGCTGAGCAGACTGATGGAAATGGTTGAAATAGATAAGCTTGCACAGAGACTGAGGGGCAGAACGTAAAATGAATTTTTGTCTGAACGGAGATTTCAGTTGATTTCTTTTAAAAGAATGAAGGCGATGTGATGACAATAGATTTTGATAATTAAAATCAGTATTATTAATTGAGAAGTGTAAAAGTAGATTTATAAGACCTCTGCCTTCTGGGCCTCAAAGATAGTCTTCCTGTTGGCAATCATCTCCTTGAAACAGGCAGGAAAACTTTCTGCCATCTGCTCGGACCAACCCCATCTGGTCTTCCACAGGGACAAGATGGTACTACGTTTTGACCCAGTGTTCCTCCCGAAGATCATCTCCACATTTCACCTTAACCAAGATATCATTCTGCCAGCCTTCTGCCAATATCTGTCATTGCACTTAAAGAGGGCTTTTGCATTGCCTTGATGTTCACAGGGTCCTGGCTTACTACACCCACTACACCCACCCTCATCTCCGACAGACACCTGTTCCTTTGCTATGCAGGATCGAAGGCAGGAGATGGACCTACTGTATGGAAGACTTGGTTAATCTGGCCTGACAACTTGCCAGAAAACTTCAGCCCTTGACAGTTTGGTCCCATTGTACTAGGACTGTTTTGACATCTCACAACTGGATAGGCAGCATCTCTCTACCAAGACTGTGCAAAGCCACAATCTGGGCATAGCCTTCTACCTTTATCCAGCACTACCATCTGGATTGCAGGACTTGTGCAGATGCAGCATTTATCTTAAGCTGAACTACTCTACCTCCAGTGATAAGCTAACTAGTCACCCATATGTGTGAGGCATGGATACCATAAAGAAGAAGGACAGGTTGCTTATATGTAACTGTTATTCTTCAAGTGGTCATCTGTGCCTTCATACAACCCGCCCTCCTCCCATCTCTCTGCAGGTCCACTTCCATTCAATGGACATAGAAACTGAGGGGAGTAGCTCTTGGCGCTATTCATCTTCGTGCCCAAGGGGGCAGGGTTACTGCCAAAAGCTACTCAGCTCTGGAATATTCTGTGGAGGGATCTGCGCAGGAACAAAACCCCATTTGTACAAGGGCACAGATGACCACTCAAAGAACTACAGTCACAGGTAAGCAACCTGCCCTTACAGATGTTAACATCTCTGATCTGCATGTATGCATGACTTTGATAATGGGAAAAGTGGCTATGTCATGTTTGCTGGGAGTTTTAAGGCTGACATTCAAGATAATATTATGGCCGATTTGAAATGAACGTACATAAGGATATTTTAATCTTTTTAGCTGCCTTGAGTCCCACTTTTGGGAGGAAGGCAGGGCGGCGGCGGCAATAATAATAATAATAATAATAATAATAATAATAATAATAATAATAATAATATAGTAGTATGTTTACATATTTATTTGTTGCAGATGTAAAAACTTTTATTCCAAACATCTTAACATAGAACAATTTTTTTTTTTTGTTCTCTCAGTTTCATTCATTTTTATACATGGTTTCCAAATTTTGAAAGAAATTTAGTTCTGTTGTTAATGTTTACCCTTTTTTTTTCATTCCTTGTTTCACAGGCTTTGGGTACCTGACAAAACAGCTCATGGATCTGGCTGGAGGGAGAATCATTCTGGCCCTAGAAGGAGGCCATGACTTGACAGCCATTTGTGATGCTTCTGAAGCATGTGTTTCTGCTTTGCTAGGAAATGAGGTATTTAAAAAGAGCAAACACATTCTGGATTACACATTTCTGCAAATTTACTCTGGCAAAAATCACTTTATCATCAGTGATAACTGATACTGTATAAGTATTCCCAAAAAAGCTGGAATGTCAGTTTTTAAAATTGTTATCTGTTGACCATCTTTTCTGTACAAGAATAATAATAAATCATGCTAAAATGCACAAATCATCTTAAGAAAACATACTAAAATACAGAAGTCAATTGCTCTGCACTTGTTCTACTTAAATCTTCCTTAGAATGTAAACTCTGAGTTCCAAACAGAAGTGGTAGCTCATCAAAGCATTTGCACACTGGAATTTTCCATTCATGTTCCTATTATTTTACTGATCCCCTTTCCCAACTTGTTTTTGAACCCCCTCTCCCGGTCTCAGAAGTAATTGTAGCTAAAAGGGCTATCTAGTATAAGCTCAGCTAACATATTTTCCACTGTAATATTTTGCTTACTCCTGTAGGAAAGCATGTAAGTGAAACTCTAGGCAGCATAGAAGAGAAAATTGGGGACACTGTTAGTATCAAGGGCATATAAAATTTTATGTCAGAGATGGAAGGCCATCTTCTTTAGACTATGGAACTCAGGTAGTACCACTTAGAACTGACGCCTGCCTTCATTTCAATTGTTGTGTTGTTGTGTACCTTCACATCATCTCCTATTTACAGTGACCCTAACCTGTTGCAAGGTTTTCTTGGCAAGCTTTGTTCAGAATGGATTTGCCCTTGTCTTCCTCTGAGACTGAAAAAAGGTGGCTTGCCTAGGGCCACCCCACAGATTTCCATGCCCAAGCAACTATTTGATCTCTGTTCTGTAGAATTGTAGTCCAGTGCTCAAACCACTACACCGTGTTGGCTTTCCATCTCAATCTTTCTGTCCAAAATTTGTGTTTCTTAGCCTGATACGTTGCAGTGAGTCAGCCTTATTTTGGAACTTTGCTCATACTGGAGGAGTGATTCAGTAATGGCCATTTTTCCTTCCTCTCAGATGTATTTGCTAGACAGATGGTATTTTGAAGCAGGCCCAGCTGTACAACTGGGAGGGCCCATCTGATGGGCCTCCAGTCACTAGAGTTGCCATTACCATCTTAGTTTTCACAAAATGCAGTGGCCTAGATTTTTTTAATCCCGGTGGCAATATCCATTTTTTAATTCACATTGCCTAAAAATGTTAGAACTTGTGGTGCATCTTGCATAAACTGCTGGAGATGGAGATAGTTGTGACCTTTGGCAAAAGACCCTAGCAATTGCCTCAGTATGCCAACTAGTTATGTCAGATCTGTTTCAAGAAATTATGTGTGATTATTGTTAGAAGCTATCGTGGGATATAATCCATGAATCATTGTAAATGAAAAATTGAGCTACAGTTACTTAGTTTTGGAGTTTAGCTTATATTTAAACAAAAGGGTTTTTTTTTTTTAATGAAAATTTATTGTTAAGGAACTCACAATGACAGTGGAGCCATAGCATTTTTCTTTAATATTTCAAAATGCCAGACGGCTGGTGTTACCATGATTTTTCTTGAGATTATATTAACGCAAGGTTGTTGACATAAAATAATAATGCTTTGTGCGGACTTTTGGAAGTGTGATCTGTGACGTGTTAAACAGTTTTGCATGGGCACTTTGAAAGCTGGTTGTGTACAGTAGTAGACTGCAGAAGAAATTGGCAGCATTACTAAGTAAAAAGTGGAACTATTGGACAATGAGGTAGATGAGTTTGGCCGTATGTCACCATCAGAAGACATGTATCCTTATGCTGACTTCATCCTTCACCTGGTGAAGTCATTGAGCTTGAGGTCAAAATTGAAGCCGCCCCCTTTCTTGATCCCATTTTTTCAAAGGGTGGGTGTTCTCAGCCCCACTCCAGCTATGGAATTACTGTTGCCAGTGTTGGTGGAAGTGGTTAAAAGCAGTCATGGGCAAAGCGTCATCCATCCCTCTGACTGCGAAGCATGTGAAAAGCCTCTACAAGGTAGAAGAAGGCACTGCCTTTCTACTTACCCATCCATTTCCTAACTCCATCATAGTCTTTTGGTCCACCAGAGGAGGAAGCAGCAGACATTGGGGGAAGTGTCATCCAGAGGCTCTCCGAGGGTTGAAGTGTCAGATAAAACAGCACTTTAAGTCTCTGGATCGGCGGTGGGTCTGGTAGTTCACCGCAGTGGTTGCTGCCATGAGGCCAAGGAGTTTCTGGATGTGGTGGGCCGTTCACCGAGATTGTCTGAGATCTCTTGCAGTAGTGCGTAGAGTGAGGGCTCACTGGATCAGGAGGTTCACTGAGGCCAAACAAGAATCCAGGATAACTCTGATGAGGTTAATGACCCTGGTGCATTCAAGAGCCAGTTTCTTTGGGTTCATGTCAAGGCTGAGGTCATGGAGTAGATTGAGGGAAAGATGGATGTCCTGGTAAAGAATGGTTCAGGATGATGACACCAGAAGCCAGTCCTCCAAATATGGGAAAATCTTTACGCCTTATGTTCATAGAAAGGAAGCCACCACGACCCTATGTTTAATGAAGACCCTCGGGGACATGGAGAGGCTGGATGGACGCGCTCAGTATTGGAAGAGGGATATCCCTATGGCACCCCTGAGGAATCTGTGATACTGGAGACAAATCATTATGTGGAAGTAAGCATCTTGCAGATCCACCAGTGCGAACCAGTCTCTTTGTTGCAAGAAGGGAAGGATGGTTTGGACAGTTCTTCTTCGTGGTCTCTGTGCCTTCATACACTAGGAGCTTTAGCGCCTGCGCGGTAGCGTTCGGAAACTTCTAGAGCTTGTTCGCTTGGCGGGAACCCCTCCCCCACGCCGGTACTGCGCATGCTCCTCCCGCCGAGCAACGGTCTCTCCTCAGTTCTTTCTCGTCCGCCGTCGCGTACGGAAGGTTCTTTAGTTTGTTCCTCTCACTTTTGTGCTTGGCTTACTGTTTTCACGGTTTTACGGATTTTGGACTGTCTCTGACCTCTCTTTCGGACTTCCCCTTCGGCTTTGGTCTTTTCGGATTTTCGCTGTTTGGCGTTCTTCGTCTTATGTCCGCGCTCTTTAAGAAGTGCGTGTCCTGCGGGCGCAAGGTTGCCCTCAACGACAGCCACAAGGAGTGTCTCTTCTGTTTGGGTGAGTCCCACAACATCCGGACTTGCCCAATTTGCCGGGATTTTACTCCCCAAACTCTCCGCAACCGGTCCGCGAGACTCAAGTCTTATTGTTGGGAACATCTCTGCGGGCGATAGACGAGACCTCCACTTCCAAGATGGCCGACAAGAAGACGACCACGCCATCGACGGTATCGGCGGCTGCCGTTCCGTCCACCTCGTCGGTATCGGGCTCGGTACCGGCGAAACGCCGATCTCGGCGTTACCGAGGATCCCGAAGCTGTCGGCGGCTGCCAAGTCAGCAAAAGGATCCTCGACGGCGAGGAAGGCTGAGGCTCCCCTGACGGAGACGCCTGCTAAAAAGCGCCCTGCTCCGGACGGAGGCAAGGGCAAGGAGAAGGAGAAGAAGAAGAAGAAGGAGAAGAAGCGCTCCCCGGCTGGGGATGTTAACCTCCTACTCCTCCTCCTACTCAGCAGCCTTCCAAAGGGCGAGGCGAGTCCGTCGATCTCTCGGAGGATGAGATCGAGGACGTTCCCAACAGCGCCCGGACTCGCCTGTGGCAAACCCTCCAACCCTGGTGGAGGAGCGCCACCGCCCTCCTAGCCGTCGCAGGTCGGCCGACCTGCAGCAGAGAGAGCCCTCTGCTTCTCCGGAGCGGCGTTCAACCTCCTTCCGGTCCCGGTCCCGCTCTTCCGAGCGTCCGGTGGCCTCGCCGCCTCCTAGGGAGACAAGAGAGGAACAACCTCGCTCGTCTGCCTCCAGATACACCTCGGCGTCCTACGTGGCCAGGTACGCGGGGGAAATTTCTGAATGGAGAGAGCGCCCGGCCTCTATCGGTCACATTCGCCATCGTACCGGGATCGGTACCATCGTGGCCCGAGTCGCTGGGAGACCTTCCGGAGGTCCCGGTCACCTCGTCGACAGCGCGAATCGCGCTCGCCTAAGGGGACGAGGCTCGGTACCGTCGACGCCGAAGCCGATCTCCGTCGGACCGCCGCTCCTTCAGCCGCTCTCCCTCTCCTCGATATCATAGGGCGAGGGAGCCTTCACCTCGGTATCGGGCGATATCGCCACCTCCTAGGGTCACGGCAACGGCGACGCGCCCTACGGAGTCGGTGGTGACTGAGCGGGCTACGACGACGTCAGCCTAGACTACCCCTGTCACCACTAAGAAGGTGAAGTCGGTAGTCAGCCAGCCCAAGCGGGACGCTGCTGCTACCACCGCCCCGGCTGCAGAGAAGCCTAGGAAGGCAACACCTGTGGCGACTGCGAAGGAGCCGGAAAGCGAGCGGCGAGAGGACTCACCGACCTCAGAGTCGTACGACTCGAGTGCGGAATCAGAGGTGTCTGAGGCGGCCTCCCAGGAGTCTCCTCCGCTGGGATTCGGGGACCCGATCCCAGATTCTGCTCCAGAGGACGTCCACCAGTTCTCTGCGATGCTGCTCCGCATGGCTACTACCCTCGGCCTTAAGATCGCCGATGCGGAGCCGGAGGACGACGATCCAGCCTTCTCCGTCTTCGAGGAGAAGCGACCTTCCACGGCCCCGCTGCCTCTCCTGCCCCGGGTCTCCAGACTGGTGAAGGCCGCCTGGGATAGGCCGGCCTCGGCTCAGCCGATACCGCAGCGGTTGGAACACCTTACAGAGTGCAGAAGGATAACGCCAGTTATCTCTTTAATCACCCTGCACCGAACTCTGTGGTGGTCGAGTCGGCACAGACGAAAGGCTCCGGCAGGCAACACACCCCCCCGCCGGACAAAAGGGCAGAATTTGGACGCCTATGCAAGAAGGTTCTATTCCGCCGCCTCCTTGCAGATTAGGCTGTCCAACACTCAGGCTTGCCTTGCGGCATACCTGAAAAAGGTGCTCGATCGCCTGCAACCGGCGATGGAGGCGGTACCGGAGGACATCCGCCAAGCGTCCTCCGTGATCTTCAACGAGGCCATCTCCATCGCTTGGCAGCAGATGGCCTCCTCCAGGCACGCAGTGGAGATTGCCTCCCGGGTCATGGCGGGATCCGTCGGCCTGCGCCGCCATGCTTGGCTGCGGCCGGCCGACATCCAGGAGGACACCAGAAGGAAGATTGAAGATCTCCCCTTCGACGGTGAGGGCCTATTCAATTCGTCCACAGACGAAGCTTTGGACAATCTAGTTAAGGCGAGGCTGACCGCCAAGAAGATCGGGCTACAGCCGGCCACGCAAGCCCGCAGGACCTCCACCTTCCGCCCATCCTGGCGACGATCTTCCACCTCGTCGTTCCAGCGTTCGGCCCAGTCTAGACAGTCGAGACCGTCCTCCGGCTCATCGGCCAGACGCACGATTAGGCGACGCCCGGCTTCGTCCAAAAAGTCCTCCTCCGAGACAAAGTCTCGGTTTTGACGTGCCTGGCAGGACCTACCAATACCCACTCTTCAGCCTACCATCAGCGCTCGGAGACCGACCGACTCTTGCTCGACATCTCGCGGAGTGGCAGTGTGTCACTACGGACTCTTGGGTGCTTTCCATCGTCCGTCTTGGCTACGCCATCGAGTTTCTCGATATTCCTCCTCGAGGCGTTTACTATTCCACGCCGTCGAGTCCGGCCCTCCTGGAAGAGATCCAATCCCTCCCTCCAGAAAGGGGCGATCGAGCAGCTCCCGCAAGAGGCCAAGACCACCGGCTTCTTCTCCAGGTACTTCACGGTACCGAAAGCCGACGGTACCCTCCGGCCGATCCTAGACCTCAGAGGGGTGAACTACTACATCCGCCCCAAAAGGTTCAAGATGGTCACGATACCGTCGATCCTGCCCTTCCTACATCGAGGGACTGGTTCGCCTCCATCGATCTCCGAGACGCATACTTCCATATCGCCATTCGCCCGCAGCACAGAC
Source organism: Ctenosaura bakeri (assembly GCA_948474755.1). Taxonomy (NCBI): domain Eukaryota; kingdom Metazoa; phylum Chordata; class Lepidosauria; order Squamata; family Iguanidae; genus Ctenosaura; species Ctenosaura bakeri. Next base: position 108,236 of record CAOLHI010002315.1, read on the forward strand.
GGTACCTCCGCTTCGCAGTCGACGACACCTGTTACCAGTACAAGGTGCTGCCGTTCGGACTCTCGACTGCCCCAAGGGTCTTCACCAAGTGCATGGCCCCGGTGGTATCCTTTCCCGCGGACGAAGGGTGCTTCTGTCTTCCCTTACCTCGACGATTGGCTGTTGGTGGCGTCCTGCAAACAAGACTTTTCCACGACGTCCACATGACGTTGTCACTCCTGACCCGCCTTGGTCTCCGGGTGAATCCGAAGAAGTCCCACCTCGAGCCGGCGAGGATCTTGGACTTCATCGGGGCGACGCTCGACTCAACCTCCGCCAGGGCGTACCTACCAGAGCTCGAGCCCAAACCCTGATCCGGGCCGCCGCTCACGCGCGTACGGCCCCGACGTTATCTGCGAGAAGCGTCCAGCAGCTCTTGGGCTACATGGCTGCGACGACCGCTGTGACATATCTCGCCAGGCTGAGAGCGAGACCTCTTCAACACTGGTTCGTCCGCATATTCGACCCCCTGCGAGACGAACAGACTCTCCGACTGCAGCTGCCGGGAGACGTCCGCTCATCCCTCCGATGGTGGCAGTTGCGACGCAATCTCATGTCAGGGATGCCTTTCCAACAGCCGACACCGAAGGTGACGGTAACGACCGACGCCTCCCTGTATGGATGGGGTGCCCACTGCGGCGATCTCAGAGTCCGCGACAGATGGACCGACGACGAGACCGCTCTCCATATCAACGCGCTGGAGCTGCTCGCCGTCTTGAAAGTGCTACTGGCGTTCCGCCACGTCGTAGCAGGGCGGACGGTCCTGGTTCTGACGGACAATACCACCGCCGTCTGTTACATAACAGACAAGGAGGGACTCACTCCACAACCCTGCTCAACATTGCGCTCGACTTGTGGGAATGGTGCATTCGCCTGCATACGCATCCTGTGGCAGTTCACCTGGCCGGGCAGGAGAACACCACGGCAGACGCCCTCAGCAGGGACACCTCATCCCATCACGAATGGTCTCTCTCCGGAGAGGCGTTCAGACTGATTCGGGACCGCTGGGGCGAACCATCGATCGACCTCTTCGCGACCAGGGAAAACGCGAAGTGTCGCCGATTCTGTTCCAGAGCGGGCCACGATCGTGCCTCCATCGGGGACGCTTTTCCCGTTTCCGTGGACCGGGGAACTCCTCTACGCGTTCCCCCCGTTCCCGCTGCTCGGCCGGACGATATCGAAGATCCTCGCCGACCGAGCCGACGCGATCCTGGTAGCCCCGTACTGGCCGAGGCAACATTGGTTCGCACCCTGCTACAAGCCGCACGAGACGACCTGCTCCGGTTGCCACCGACACCGGACCTGCTCTCGCACTCCGGCGGCCGAGTCCTCCATCCGGACCTGCCACGTCTGGCCCTCCATGCCTGGAGGATATCGCACTAGACGATCCCGTGCTCGGTACCGTCCTCGTCGCGGCCAGGAAGGAATCCACCCGTCGCAACTATCAATACAAGTGGCGACGCTTCCTGACCTTCGCTAACGAGGAGTGAGCCGGTATCGCCTGCGGGGCTCTCTACCGTCCTGCACTTCCTCCTGCACCTCCGGCAACAGGGGCTGGCGTTTCCATCCCTGAAGGTGTATCTCTCCGCGATCGTGGCATACCAACCGCCACGATCGGCTGCCTCGGCCTTCTTCAGGAACGATACCGTTAAGCGGTTCCTGAAAGGACTTCATCATCTCTACCCGCCGGTATCGCCGCCGCTACCGCCGTGGTCCCTCTCGCTGGTGCTCTCGCAGCTGACAAAGCCGCCCTTCGAGCCGATGGCGACCTCGGATGATAGGCTCCTGACCATGAAAACTGCCTTCTTGGTAGCAGTGACCTCAGCGAGGCGAGCGGGTGAGATCACAGCTCTTCGATCCGATGAGCCCTTCACGGTCTTCCACAGAGACAAGGTGGTCCTGAGACCTGACATCTCGTTCCTGCCTAAGGTGGTGTCCAGTTTCCATCTCAACCAGGACATCATCCTGCCTGCCTTCTTCCCGAACCCGACGACACCGTTGGAGCGGTCTCTCCACTCCCTGGACGTGCGTCGGGCCGTGGCCTTCTACATGGACAGGACTGCTTCCTTCCGACAGACGCCGCATCTCTTCGTTTGCTATGGGCGACGTCGGAAGGGCCTCAAAATGTCCACCCAGCGCTTCTCCAAATGGGTGGTGAGGACTATTCAACTGGCGTATGAGCTCGCGAGGAAGCCTCCGCCAGTCCTGCTTCGAGCCCACTCCACCAGAGCGGTGGCTACTTCTGCGGCCCTCCTGCGAGGAGTTGACCTGCATGAACTCTGCCGTGTGGCGACCTGGTCCCAACCATCGACCTTCGTGCGCCACTACAGGCTCGACTGCCGGTCACGCAGAGATGCCCGGTTTGGACGTGAGGTGTTGGCTTCCGTGCTGTAGGACCTGACCCGCCGTCCGACCGGTAAGCTACACAGTCTCCTAGTGTATGAAGGCACAGAGACCACGAAGAAGAAGAACAGGTTGCTTACCTGTAACTGTGGTTCTTCGAGTGGTCATCTGTGCCATCATACACACCCGCCCTTCCTCCCCTCTTTCTCAGGTCCCTGTAGGTTCTATGGCGGACGACAGAACTGAGGAGAGACCGTTGCTCGGCGGGAGGAGCATGCGCAGTACCGGCGTGGGGGAGGGGTTCCCGCCAAGCGAACAAGCTCTAGAAGTTTCCGAACGCTACCGCACAGGCGCTAAAGCTCCTAGTGTATGATGGCACAGATGACCACTCGAAGAACCACAGTTACAGGTAAGCAACCTGTTCTTACCATCTTACCAGCCTTCTTCCAAAACCCTTCTTCAGAGTTGGAGAAGGCTCTACATTACCTTGATGTTCACTGGGCTCTGGCTTATTATATCCACCAAACAGCTCCTCTCCAACATTCTCCCAAGTTCTTTATTTGCTACTCAGGACAAAAGTTAGAATTGCGAGTTTCCTCACAGAGATTGGCCCATTGGGTTGTGGGTCTCATCAGTCTTGCTTATCAGTTCACCAGAAAACCTCATCCCTTGAAAGTTCAGTGCCATCCAGAGCCATCTTGACATCTCATTCCTGGCTACGTTCTGAAGTCTGCAGAGCTGGCCCAGGACCCAGCCATCTACTTGTATTCACCATTACTGTCAGGACTGCAGGGCTCAAACAGACACGGTGTTCAGATGGTTATGGTTGTTGTCTCCTATCCTGAGCTGACCTGCCCCACCTCCAGCAGTAAGCCACCATTTGTGTGAGGAACAGAGATGATGAAGAAGGAGGACTGGTTGCTTACCTGTCACTATAGTGGTCATCTGTGCCCTCCTACAACCTACCCTCCTCCCTGCTTTCTGCAGGCCTATGTCCATTTGATGGTGGCCAGAAATGAGGGGAGTAGCTCTTGGCGCTATGTATCCTGGTGCCCAAGGGGACAGGCTTACCAGCCAAAGCTACCCAGCTCTGGAGCGTTGTGTGGCTGGATCTGCAAAGGCACAAGGACACATTTGTGAGGGAACAGATGACCAATCAAAAGAACTACAGTTGTAGGTAAGCAGCTTGTCCATCACTGTGCTTGAGAAAAACACTGGAATGCATGCAAGGAAGAGTTGAATAATCTTTGTTAACATATTGTACATATTGATGTCTGCCATCAGAGTAACATCTTCTTTTTGCTACAGCTAGTTCAAAAATGTTGAATATCTAAACTGCATATAGGGCAACCCCCCCCTTTTTTTTAATAATATCTAAACTGTTGTGTTAAGAATTTTCAGGGGCTATCTGAGAATGTTTCATGTTCAAGCATAACAATTACAGCTTAAGAATATTGCAGAATGAAGGCAACACATCAGCTGACTCAAGTTCAGCTTCTACCAGTGATGAAAATGAGACATGCCTTGAAAAGAACAACTGCTAAATGCATTTGCAAGTAACTCTTCAAAACTTGAATCAGATAATAGGAATTGAATTAAACACAAATTTAAATTGATAAGATTGGCTAACCAGTTTGGTTGACCTAAGTGTAATATATCTAAGGGGTTGTGCATTCTAGTATCTCCAGTAGAGACTAGTACATTTCTGTCATTTGAATCATCAGGATCTTTTTTCCTGTATACTTACTTCTTAAGGTGTCACCACTAAGCATCGGCCAAAAATACAGCTCCAGGTAAGGGTGGCATTCAGTACAACTTGCTACAGAAAAATGACCTTGGCTGTTTAGTCTTGGCAGCCATCTTTAATCATAGCAAGCAATTTTTCCATACACCGACCACCTGGAAAAAAGTCATGATTATCCTCATCCATAGGAAGGTCAGCTCTGTGAATCCTAACACTTGATACCTGATTTCCCCTGCAATATCATCTGTAAGATTTATGCAGATTGCATTGCCACCAGAGTCACATACTGGGCATCACTGGTCACATGATCAGCCCTCAGCAAATGGGTTTCATGTCATGTGATGGCAGCTATGAACATAATTTTCTATTACAAACTGTTACTGATCTCTGCCACCCCAAGTAAGGGCATGCTGTGGCCTGGCCTGAATCAGCAGTCTGGCTGTGTGCCACACTGCCATATCCTAGAAACCTAAGCTGAATTGGTTGCCTGCAGCAACCACAGTGCAGACTGTGGAAGATGAGACTAGAATTCAGATCTGTTGCAGAGTGAAACAAAGCTTCCCGTTTAGCTCAATTATTTTCAACCTCTCTATGGAGCCCCTCCTCCATTACATTGTCAACGGCCCCAAAGGCATCAACCTTAATGGAACCAAAGTGAGCATTCTGGCTTATGCTGATGATTTGGTTCTTGTAGCTAAGAAACCTGAAGAGTTCTAGCACATGCTACATGCAACTGCACATGCTGCAGACTGGATAGGTCTGCACTTCAATGTCAGAAAATATGCAGTGCTTTTTATCAGTGGAAGCTTGAAACATTAACTGACTATTTTTACAATCTAAGGGGAACCCATGACCCATCTCAAGGAAGTACCTATCAACATCTAGGCTCTCCAACAGGTTTCCAAAGCTGCTAGACTCCTGAGCCACTCTCCATGTTGTTGCGATGGATGCCAAGAAGATAGATATGTCTCTCTTAGCCCTGTGGAAAGAACTTGACATGCTTAGGACTTTCTTCCTCCCAAGGATTGACTTTGCTCTTTGGGGATCACCAGTACAGAAAATAGTGTTTAATAGAGTCAGCCAGGGAATCGCTGCTTTCTTAAGGAGTGACTCAGCCTTCCCAAACAAGCCACCAGTGACATCTTGCACATTGCTCGGTGACATGGAGTAACAGGGATTCCTAAGCTGGTGACTCAGGAGACTCTGCAACCATCATCCATGTGTTCTGCCTTCTTACCTGCCCTGGCAGGACTGTGAAATCTTTTGCTCTAGGCTCTCTTGTGGAAGTCGTCCAAAAACATATAGCCAGAATTCCATTTGACAGCTACCTGGTAATCTGTCACTCAAGTTCACTGGAAAATGAATTTGGCCCTGATGGTGGTGATTTCACCCATTTTGCAGATTGGCAATTTATCCATCAAGCTCACTTGGACATTAAATCTGGCAACCATGACAAATGTTGGCTGCCACTGTGGCCACCCAAGTGAGACATTCCCACACATACTTTGTAACTGTCCCCACTGTTGCAACCTGGAAACCTCGGCATGACACAAAGCCATTCCAGCCTCAGTGCGCACCATTTCCATAAATAGAACTGTGCCTGAGATAGGTAGCAGTTGAGACCAGATGTAGTCATCACTGATGAAGGCCAGAAGAAGAAAATCATTATGGACATCATGATCTCCTTTGAGAACAGGAAACCAGTGATGAAGGAGGCTAGAAAACATAAGCACCAGAAATACTCCCTTCTGAGACAAAGGGGGTATGAGCAATATGTCGTGCATTAACTTGTTGAAGCCCTGGATGCAACAGCCAGCGAGCCGGTTTGTGGGGCGGGAAAGCACGATGCCATACTTACGTGCAAGCTAATGCTATCAGATACCATTAGATGGTCCTGAGAGATTTACATAGAGCTTATTTTGGGCCACTGCCAGTATGAGGAATCAGGTACTATTCTTGTAGAGAAGGAATGATGACAAGCTTGGAAATATTTTTTCTTTCTTTTTTCCCCCCTTGCTCCTCTCTTCAGTAATGGAAATTATTTTATGTGTGGTATGCACCTGTTTGGACATATTAGTGATCTGTTTGTGATCTAAAAATAAAATATATTTTTGGTCTTCTTCCATATGCCATTTTACTTTGAAAGTATTTACTTTAAGTATTTAATCTAGGAGTGAAATTTGTTCTGTATCTTCTCTTAACGTTATTATATTATTTCTATTTACAGTTGCATCCTTTGGATCTGATATGTATTATTTATTGTTTCCATGTTCAGTTGTATTTATTAATATTGTCTAAGGGGTTATGTATTTCAATATCTCCTGCAGAGCTTAGTACATTTCTATCACTTGAATCATCAGTATCTTTTCTTCCCATAAATGCTTTTTGATATGTCATAGATAAATGTGAAAATACTCAAATACACTTCAAAAATGCTGAGCTTTTTAGATACTTTGATAGTTAACCAAATAGTCCAAGATGCCATCTGTTGAAAAATTTAAAAGAAATGATCAGATATTGCAAACAATTTTCATATGTGCTATACAATATTTAAATTAGTATATTTATATGCTAAATAAAGGGTTACTAGTCACTGAAACCTGTATTCTGAATCAATGTTATATATAGCTATAAAAGCGGTGTTCCAACTTCTACCGTGCTCTCCCAGTACTTAGTCGAATTCTAGCCTGACCAGCAAAGAGAGACTAAAGTAGGATAAGCAGCTGAAGCTAGTTTGTTTCTTAGTGACTGGAGCTGCTACAGCTAGAAAGCAGGTTTTTCACCCTAGTGGTATCACCTAGTCACCTCTTTAATTCCTACTTGTCACCATTCATTCTTATAGAGGCAAATAATATTACTTTGGAGTGTGTTGCGTTGAGGGCTAACCTGTCCTTATCCCAGCGTTGGATGCCCTTGCCCTCACTGTTAGTCTTACAGAGCCATCATTTAACAAACACAATTAAGTGTTTGTTATGAGACCTCAAGGATCAGTATTTTCCTAGTAAATAATAAGAATATATGGCATTTATAAAGCATATCATATATGCAAGATATTTCATATATATTGTCGCTATTATTATCTCCATATTGAAGATTGGGATTTGAGACTGAGGTCAGAAGAGGAGGGCTTTCCCAAGATCATCTAATACGCATCAGAGCTGTGATTTGATCCAAGGCCTTCTCAGTTCACATGCTTATTAGCTGTGCTGCATCATGCTTTTTCAGTAGTGTTTTTTGAGGGAAAAAATATCCACATTTACTTGTGAAGCCAGAAGAGATGCCTTTGGCAGTGAGACTCATTTCAGGAAGTGACTTTACTCAGTCCTGGTTCCCTTTTCTGGATCAGCATGGGATGTGTTTCATTTATTGGGGGTAAATGTCACAACTCAGACTCCTGATGAAGAGTTTCACCCAAAAGGCCAATAAGAATAAGAAAATAAAGATCAGTGGCCTTCTTAAGCAAACATCAGGCCAGTGACAAAATCTGTATCTGCACAAGCCTACCCTAAACCAAATGACATTTTGCTGCAACAGGAGTAAGCCACCCATCCTTAGGAACCACATCAACAGTCCTGTACATCCTCTTTTGTCTTATGGCTGACTCGTCCAAATTTGGTGCTAAATCATCTTGCTTAAGTGTGACTCTGGGGCTGCCAAAGAAAATAGTAGAGTGATGTTCCAGACTTGTACAGCTGTTTCCACAGTTCACTGAATGAATTTCCCAAATTTCAGCGTCTCTCCAGGATCTTGCCAATGGACTTATTACACGAAACTTCTTCCAGAACAATTGTAATGATCACCTTACCCATATTGCCATCCTAATCCTCAAGTATTTTATCAGGCTTTCTGAATGCTGACAGAGTATTAGTTACTCAACTTGGTCTTCCGTGGGGGGGGGTCACATTATTATAGATGACCCAGGCAGAGACGGTATTTCCCAGACAGAGATACTGCTCAGACAGAGACAATATTTCAGTTTTAGAAATCATAAACTGTGTTGAAGAGACAGCTAGTTCCTACAGTTTTTGTCCTTCCTTCCTTCCTTTGCTTGAAAATGTTGCTCGTCAGTGAAGCTCCCCAAAGGAAGCAGTTTAAGAAGTCATTCACAATTGCTCATCAAACTAAAACCCTGACTGAAATAATTTGGAGAATACAACACTCCAGGAAGCCACAAGTGAAAAAGAGATCATCATCATTGTTAGATTGTTGACAACTAGATTTGGCCATAAATCTATATATTTTCTAAAATCCTTGTAATACAAATTTTATATCAGTATCTTTATGTCAGTATCTTTCTATGCAAGGATGAAAAATTCCTTTGCTGAGGGAATAGAGAAGCAGGAGCAGTAGATTATGGGAAGGGAACACGTGGCATGGATATTGCCAGTCTTCAGTTGTGTTCTGCTTTAGAAGAAGTATCGGAAGAATTGTATTTTCTTTTTAGAACAGGAGTGAATAGTTTGTCACATTGGTCTTGCTCCTGCTGCTTGGTTTGCTCCATATATGTTTCCCTATTCCCAAGTTTATTCTAGACCAGTGTGTATGAGGAACTGAAAGGAACTTGTGGCCACATTTATCTGTTACTTTTCAGTGCACTAGTGACAACAGTATAAGCATGCAATGGCAGCTAGGTAGTCTATTGGAATTTTGTCATGTTCTTAGGAGAAATGGGGAAGGAGTTCTTCATTAGTACAGAAAGGGAAATTTCTTTGCTTGCAGGGTTTGCAGGGTAGGCAGGGAATTCACAAGAATGAGAAAATGGAGGTGGCAGTTTGAAGAGAGCCTGCAGAGAGTTAGCCCATTGCTCAGGTCTTCATTATAGTTTTTCTCTTGCAGGTAAATACTTGCTGAACAATTCTTTGGAAAGTGTCACCTCAGTTACATTTCACAGTGTCAACCTCCTCGCTGACAGCTCTATATTCTGCTTCTCATCCATGAAGGCCACCTATTTCTTAGATCTCCCTTCATTTGATTAGTCTGCCTTACAGTTTGAAATGAATCAGATGGTAAGGCTAAAAAGGGGCTTGGTCAAAGCACAGAATCTTAGGATCAGTACAATAATTCTTTGTACAGCATACATCCTATGCTATTTGGCATCAGCTGTGATGCACCACACACTGTACATAAGAGTTGCCAGCATTACAGTTTTGACAACACAATTGTGACAGTTGTTATATATAAACTTGGAAGAAGCCAAAAATAGAAATTACAACTGTTGTAGAGATATCATTATTTTTAAAATCACCATTAGGCTAATTTATATTTGTTTATTTATAATTTCAGCTTGATCCTATTCCTGAAAAGGTTTTACAACAAAGGGCAAATGCCAATGCAGTGCATTCTATTGAAAAGGTCATTGAAATCCACAGTGAGTACTGAATTCTAATTCTGTAGTTAAATTTTTTAGTTTGTAGATGGCCTTGTAGATGGTGTTATATTGAATAGTATATAAGCACTTGTTTGGACTATATGATTGGTAGTTGAAGTAGTAATAAATAAATAATAAATAGATTGTTTGAGACAATCCCAGCATTAACAGTCAGTAATGTATTTGCTAATGGCATATCATTTCATATTTCCTGTAGGTAAGTACTGGCACTCTCTTCAGCGTTACGCTTCAACAGTCAGCTATTCTTTGATAGAGGCACAGAAATGTGAGAATGAAGAAGCAGAAACTGTAACAGCTATGGCATCATTGTCAGTGGGAGTCAAGCCACCACCTGACAAAAAGTGAGTTCCATTATTTTCCTTCTATTTCCATTTATTACATCCTGAAAGATGACTTATAGATACATGAAACAAATACCTTTGAAACAATGATAATTTAAACAGCAAGTCAGAGATAGTGAGTTGTGTCTATTTAGTGACACTGTTGGCAGAATTCTGCTTGGTCCAAAAGAGGCTTCCATCTGCCTTAAAAGAAGAGTGATAATCTTTGGAAGTCTTTTCTCTGATGTTCCACTCCCAAATATTGTAGTTGTGTGCCTTCAAGTTGTTTCTGACTTATGGTGACCCTAAGGCAACCCTATCACAGAGTTTTTTTGGGGGGCAGAGAGTGTGTGACTTGCCTAAGGTCACCCAGTGGGTTTCTGTGGCTGAGCAGGGAATCACACCTTAATCTCCAGGGTCATAGTCCAATGCTCAAACCAGTACACCATGAGATTTTGCAGTATTTCAGAACAGCATATAGGAAGCAACATAGTAGTCTAGTGGGACAGTTGTCAAAAAACACCTTGTTATTAATTTCACTGGATCAATAATCAGAATAGCACCAATTGCATGTACACCAATTCTTGTGAAACTTGTTTAGTGTATTAATTTGAAAGAATTTTTTTTTTGCTTTATAAGGTCTAGAAAGCAGAAACCAACCTGATTAAAAAAAATCTAGGAAGAGAGATAAAACAAGAATTGATTACTTTCATGCAGAAGTAAAAGAAAATCCAGTGGCATATTACGTGCTCACCATTTTAAAACAGCTTTTATAGTAGTACTCCCCTGAAAGAAGTCACTCACCATAAACTCATTGCTTTGGTTTGAATATCTTCTGTGAACTTGAAATTTGAAGTGCAGAAAAACTGCCATGCATATTTCAAGACTAGCTTGAGCTTGAAGGTGAGGGGGTTAAAACTAGTTACTGTGGGGTTTTTTAAGTAAATTTTGAGTTTACTTCAGATGTTGGACTTTGCTCATAATAATTATTTAAGAACATCATTAAAATTGGTTTAAGCTGTTGAGCTGAGAGGTAGAATATGAAAGTGGTACACTATCTGCATTATGTTGTTTATCCCTTCTTTCCTGCCTGGACTCCATCTTGTTCCATTGTTTTGACTTCTGTTGGTGAATTTGTTTCCAGGCCAGATGAGGAACCCATGGAAGAGGACCCTCCCCTGTAGCATTCATCTGTAAGACTGGAGTTCTCTTGTTCGTTCGTCTCGTCTTGAAGCTCTGCCAAGAAGCTTTCTCTTGTTACTCCTGCATCCTGTCATGGTCTTCTTCCAGAATACAGAAAGGCAGCCATGCGTGAAAGAAAGCTAAATCTCTCCGTATCTGTACAGAATATGTTTGTGGGAAAGAAAAATGCAGGTGAAGAGCAGAAATATGAAAGACATAAGCACTGAGCATTCTTCCTCTTTTCCTAAATGGGAACCTGTGAGAGGCAAGAAGCCAGTGAAGTATTTGGCAGAGTTGCCAATCTCTTTTGAAAAAAAAATATCAAAGATTTAACAGAGACATGACAACTTTCATTTTAAACTGGTGCTTAAAGTTTGATTACCCTCCGTTCAGACCACTCAAACCACATTATAGTTTTGTTTATGTTTTATTTTTGTGGCTGTTGCCTACCTGTGATACAAACACTCTCTTCAAAACCCAAACAATATGAGAAGGGTGGTTTTTTTTCTTCATATGAAGGGTGAAAAGAGAACTAAGCTTTTTATTCTTATCTGTATACATGTAGACAATATACATGTGGAGGGGAAGAACGTAAAACACAGAAGATAGCCCAGAAAGGGGATCGGCTTTAGCATCTCCAAAGCCATCTGAAGAGTTTGTGCCTTTTATAAACATAGATTGGATTGATTTTCGGGCAGCTGGATTTTTTGACGTTTTGAGGAACAATGCCTTAAAGAAAAGAACTCAGCAGCAGTTCCTCTGGCATGGTAGGCCAAGAACTGCAGTCCACAAAAAAGGTTCTAGGATTCCTGCTAGCATGATTACTTAAAGCAAGAAATGACCAGAGCATCTCCAAAACAGTCTACAAGTTTGATTTTTTTCCCTTTTATTGCTGTTTAAAATAAAAATTAAGGTAGTTGCCAGTAATGTGGCAAATACTGTTGGGTTTGTAAAATTCAGCTCTTTTAAAAAATCCATCATCTTCTCCTATACATTACGTATAACCATTTAAACTATGAATTTGGTTGTAAAGCATGCGTCAGACACAACTGCAGTTTTTTAAAAAAATTGGAATGCTTTTTATTAAAAGCAACTAGCATGAGATATTGCTTAATATTTTAGGTATAAATATGTATGTATAATGTATATTCCAAATGTATTCCAAGCTTAGAAGTAAAACTCTTACAAATTATTGATAAAATATTTATAATGCATTTATACAAATATATTAATAAATGCAGATTACAATGGTAGCCATTGGACGTTCCCTTGCAGAAGATTTATTTGTTAATTGGAATGTAAGGGTTTTTGGAAAAGAGATCTAGTTTGAAACTTGACCATTTTCAAACTGTATTTTGGAATGTTTTCAGAATGCCAACGTTTTAGCCACCAGGCAACTACCCTAAACATTTCTATTTTAATTTAAGGTTTTAGCTTTGATTCTCTTCTACCAAAATGAGTTTTCCAGCAAATAGATGTTTGCTATTGCGTTATTTTGTATTGGTTTTCACAAAAGCCCTGCCTTATTTGCATGAATTTTCATTTTTAGTTTTCATTTTGACAGCTGTATTTCCCAACAGTAACCATTGTCCGGACCTGTGTCCTTTTTCCTTGCATGCCACAGTTTGTTTGTGTTTGGACTTTTGTATGGTGAACAATTTTCATGGTCAGGTGGGACAGTTGCAGATTGTTAGGCTTCATTTTCAGAAAGCCCTTTCAAAGGAAGGAATCTATGGTCTTTTTTTATATAACAAGATACTGATTGTATATTTTCTCAGTTCTTCATAGTTGCTGTGCTACATTAAAAAAATGATAATAAGGAGCTTTCTTACCTTAAAAACATATTAGTATTATAAAGAGTGATGTATCATATATTCTCAGTATAGAGTGTGGCAAGGATTATTAAAGGCATTAATAACTTAAGTGACCATGTTGAAGGTCTGCCAAACTCTGTTGGTGCAGTTAACACTAATACAAACAAGAACTTTTCCTGAACCACTCTGATTGAGTAAGTCCTCTGAAAGACTGTTTCACCGTGGATGATAATATTAAGATGAAGGAAGATTAATTGCTTCTTGTTGGCTGGGAGAGTGCTAATCTTCTCCACCATTTCCTTTCCCCCTATTGCCTTTTGAGGTGAGGGGAATAGACCCTCAGAGTAAGTAACTAAACTTTTAGTAGTGATTTTAGATGGCTGGAGGAGATTGAGTTCATGTGTTCTTTTTCAAGCAGTGTAGGATATTACATGTCCCTCATCTGAATCACCAGTTGTACTTGTATTTTTTTTAAAAAAAATTTGTTATAATAACTGACAGGGTCACTTTGTATAATTTATTTTCTGGTTCAGAAATTTTTTTCATTCCATTACAAGTGGATTTATGAGAACTTATACATAAATCTGAGTGAGTGAAAGAGAGAGTTTTAAGGTTTTATTTAATGCTTGATATGCAATTTTTGAGACACACTACAATATTTGAGTTCTTGCTAACCCAAATAACATTCAAATTGATGAATACATATTGGCACTAGAACTGCCAAAAGCATACTCTAAGAGTAAGGTTTGACAGTAAAGATAAAATGTATATTTTATAAAATGACCACCTTGCTGCTGTGATCTTAAAAGTTTTTTTTTTCTGCTGTGGAATCATGTGATTTCATACTTTGTTAATTTTCTTCTTTATCACTTTGATAAAAAGTGATGCACAATCCACAATCAGTTCAGTCTAAAATTTGTTTTATTTTCAGCACTAATCTACATGTTACCTAATTTTTTTTGTTGTTCTTGTTTTTTTGTTACAAGAACTTGTTGATATACAACCCTATGTTGTTGACATGATGGCCTGGGCTATTCTGTACCTGCTTTCAATGTTGTTACTTTTAAGATTCTTCATTTGTTTCTTATAAAAAAAATTGCTACATCACTGTCAGTACAAATCTTCCTAAAGTCAGGAGCATCTTTGTTATAGATCAGTCTGTCTCACACAGTCTAAAGCTCTTGGATTTTTAAAAATGGGAGCTGCATTATCTTGTTGCAGGAATGAGTTTCACTTTCCTTCTGCAGTTCATGTGCAGCAGAAAGGGAACATTGACATCATGGTAGTTGGGGAGGTACCACTATCACCTTGATTTTTTCCCCTAGATGTTTACTTAACCAAGGACCTGATGGGAATGTGCGTAAGCTCTGTAGATAAACTAAGAGCAGGAATTGACTTAAAAACATGTCTGTAATTCCCACATTTTTATATACTACAAACATGAGGTACCTGAATTCCACCAGCAAGACAGGTTGTTTTTATTAACTCAGCTTCCAGGGCATTGAGGTGACTTATTACAACACTTCACTTGTAGCAATTTAGAAACAAAGGAACATCTTAAAGCTGTATTACCCAAAATTACGCTCCAGGTTGTAGTACATAGTACTAATACTTGAGTATTTGGGATTTATTTTACTTTCAGTACACAAACATTCCTTTTTATTAGTCATGTACTCATTCCATTCTTCCTTTTGTAAACTTTTGGGCCCACATTTTAAGGGCATTGATATATATATAAATATAAATAAATAAATAAATAAATAAAATATTTTGAATATATTTTTTTAAGTTTCCTACACCTTGAGGTTGCATGGTCTGTTAGGTTGGCATGTCTTTATATTGTATACAGATTCTGCACGCCACACTTGGCAGCTTTGGAAAAAATCCCTCTAATGGCATTAGCAAGAAATAAAAAGGTTGGGATGATTTCTGTCATGCAAATTAAAAATGAGGCGCATGGAGGGAAAAAGTTTGTCTAACTGAACCTATCAAGGACCTGTGCTGTTTTGTTTTTGGTTTGGTTTTGTAAAATAACAAAAATTAAGAGGACTACTTAAAAATTGTCATTTTAAGAGAGAAAAATATCTAGCACTTGTGACAAACCAATGATAGAGTTTATTGTATTTATGTGAAAATAATGTTCTAGGGGAAACTACACAAAACACACAAATAAACTGCCTGTGTAATTTTTTTTTTAAAGGGGGGGGAGGGAGGCATTTTCTTTTGTTTCCTTTAGGCAGGGAAAAGATAAGGCAGGCACAGACTTATGCCAACTTCTTTTTGTATTAATTCTCATATGAAAATGACAATAACTTTTAAGAGTTAACTCTTCAGCACAGCTGTGTTAACTTTTTTAAAAAATTACTTGGAATGATGTATCAATAGATTTCACATTTGAGCAGTGATGTACTGTGCAAGCACTGTGGTTTCAAACACAACTTTATATCAGCAGGAAATGAAGTTTCTTCATAGTGATAGTTGAGCTTGGTTTCCTCCCAGCTTCACTTTGTATTTGATATTTAAAAAATCCTCTTGAAAGAAAGAAAAACAAAGAATTTAACACTTCTGGTGCTCAACATTGGAGGCGCTATATATATATGGGTTGAAAGATTTATTCACCCAAGAGCTTGTTAAAATATGTAGTACCAAAAGTTGTAACTCTTATATTCTGCTTTATGCCTATACATGCTCAGTATGTTGTCACCATTGGTAGCAGCTACCAGTTTATTCTGTAATTTAGACACAGTTTCACTCTTAACTGTATGAATCCTTTAAGTGATGGTAGCATATTCTTTGTACTTAAATTTTCTTATGACTTTTTTCCGTTATTGGTGAAGTTGAAAGTTTTTTTTTTCTAGGTCTCTCATTCCTGCTTTTGTTATTTTAATTGTTTTTTACTGGCCAATGGTGTCTTTCTCTGACAATACCAACTTCAATTTCAACTTTATTAATAGAAGTCCAGTATTTTGTACCACATTATGACAACCTGTTATTCTTGTGGTGTAAATAAAGAGATAAAGTGAATTATAGTATCTCCATTGTACTTTCAGGTCTTCGTATTTATTGTCTTCTCTTTACTCATGAGTCATTTGTCAATTTCTGTAAAAGAGAATATGAAGAGTTTCTGTTTCACTGACAGATGTTACTTTCAGAGCTTTACAATGCAAAATCTTATGCAAATGCTTCTCTCTAAAGAAGAAGGAACATCCCGAGGGCTTTTGTGGAAAATTTGTTTTGGGGCTGTATCATTTCAGACTTCATGTGGACACTCAGATGATTAAATCACTTTTTGTAAAAGTGTTCTGTTCTAGTCTGCATCTTACTAGCTAAATTTCTCTGTAAAAAATTTCTGTTCCTTTGTTTTTGGTGTGGAATAATATTCCTTCTTGGCTGGGAATCTGAAGAGATACATCATCATCTCCCTGTTGATTCAGGTTTCACAATGCTGAAGTGTTAGAACAATTGTTACTAAAGTCAGCCCTCCACATTTGTGGGTTAGCTTTCACAGATCTGATTATTTATGAGCTTCTTCAACCCCTGCCCCCCCACCTCAGCTACTTCCCCTTGGCAGTTCCAATCAGGCCACATAGCCTTTTAAAAACCTGCCTCTGGTCCTCCTCCTCTACTGCCAGCAGCTGCCAGGCCAGCTAAGGACAGCTTGCAGCCTGATATCTCAGTGCCACAAATCCTTTCCCGAGGAAGAGGTGGGCAAGAAAAAGAAAGTGTAGTGCCACCATGCTGATCCATCTTTTCCCTCTATTTGTGATTTTCCACTTTTGCTAGTGTCTTGCTTATACAATATATAACACCGGGCTGACCTTACTCATCAACATTTTCCACACTGCTCTTTGTAAGAAAATAGCCCTTAGTATGGTCAGCTCACCCTACTGTTTCCAAAATGAGAGTAGAAGAGAGATGGACAAATTATACCTGTCCTTCCAAGTACAATATATAAAGAATGTTGGTTTTGGTAAAGTACTATACCTAATTCTCTGTTTCGATTCAGTTCAAAATGAAGAAAGTTGTGCAAGTGACTGCACAGATTTGCATGGATATACACCTCAACAATAGCTGCCTCCTGCCATATGCCATGCCATTGGGAAATTCCTGTTAAAATTTTACACTTTGCAGTACAGGTTCAAACACACTCCATGGTGAAGGAAAAAGTCTTGTGTATGCCAAAGCAGCAGAACTTACTTTTTAAAGCAATGAGTTATAGTTACTGAGTTACTGTCCACGCTACCAATGTCACCTCATTATTTTTTCAAATATATCATTTGCTATTAACACTAAGTACATGTTAACTTCTACTTACTTTGAGGGAGGGGGGAACTCTTTGCACAAGCCGCTGTCCTCTGGTGCAAAACATACTCTTAATGCACCCTTTTGCCACCTCAACATCCAGAACAGAGCGCCCAAACAAGAGTACAAGGCAGCACTTGATTTATGTGATATTTTTCTTCCATCGTTCAGTGCCGCACACTTCCATAACTATAACTATAGCTAAAATTAATGGTTCAATGTAAAAGCAATTACATTATCTCAAGTTATATGGTCACAGATTACTTACACCTTTAAGACAGTTAATTAATTACAGGTGACTTGCTATTTTTTTTTTGTACTTCTGATGTCTAGATAACCCCTAGAGTAACTGACTCAGTTGTGATTAATAACACTGAACTTTCACCACATGTTGTAAGATTTAAGATTCCATATCTGAGGTTTATGAAACAATTGTTTAGAAGAGTGAGTACTAGTTGCAAAGATTAATTAGATGTACCCTTTTTCTCTTTGACACACAGTTTTTAATGAGATCCTAGAACACCACACTGGGATTTTCTCTTTGGGTTTTTTTTTTGGGGGGGTGGCATCGATGAGTTGCGGAATGCTACACACAAAAACAATCTCTTTGCACTTATAAAGTATTCCTATTCATAAAAAAAGAATAGAAAGCTCCTGCATTCATCAGGCTTTGGATGACATAGTTCCCATATAGCTACATCTTTTTAAAAGCTATAAACTGTAACTAGTTGCAGTGAGCTATATTAATGTTACTTAGTGCAAACTGGAATAGCATTAATATTTAGTAAGAAATCACATACTTACAGGTTCAATACTCCACAGTCATTCAAAATGCAACTAGCTCCAGTGATCTAGATTTAAATTGGCAAACAATACTTAGAAAGAAAAGATTCAATCAGAAATAATTAAAATGTTGTACTATTGTTTTTAAAATATTTCCAAAATGCCTGGAACAAGAAGTAATTGGCACTTTTCAGCTGGTGCCCAATAGCACCTTGTTTATTCTATGGGAGTCATTGAGCTTTGCTTTTGGTTCTTTTTCTTGGTAAGACTAATTGTGCTGGAATTTGCAGAATAGCTTTTATAGAGATTTTTCCAAGTTGAGACCAAAACTATAGCTTGTGCACAGTAAGTACTTTCCAGAACCAAGTCCTTTCAAACTATTTTTCTCTTTGGAATAGGCCAAGAACTGTTGTTCTCCTTAGGTTTGCGTGGTGATCATTGGAAAGTCCGGATATCACCTGCTTTAAAGACTGGTTCCATTTGAAAAGCCAAATGTCTTCTCTTCCATATTTGGAATGTGATTCGTCAAGAATATTCTTTGAAACTAGGCTGCCTAAATCCCATACCGAGCTATTCACTGGTTTCCTTTACAATTAAATTCCTTGAAATACCTTCAATACATTTACTGGGGATCCAGATAAAAATTGCTTACAAAGTGAAAAGGGCTGTTCATGATTTGTTGGTGGGGTACTTCTTCCAGTTGCAATATGTGCTTCTCACCTTGACAGTTCCCCTCATGGCTGCAAGCATGTTGACAAGGGGTTGCCACTCAATAAGTTATTTTATCTGGCTTTCTTCTGGTAGACCAGCTTCCCTAACCCATGCACTGTTTGGTGTCAACATCAGATCCACATCATTTTATCCGTGAATTGGACAGACAGGAGTGATGAAAGAAGAGTGACTTCTGTCACATGGCTAGTTTGACCCTCACTGTTCCTTTTAATTGTATAAAAGGGGTGGGCATGAGAATAGCAACATTTGACAGAGAATCAAGAGGCTGTAAGTTGATTTGAAATGAAGGTGCTCCCATGTCTGGCACAAAGCATCAGGATGGCACTAACTGTCCTATATCCTCTGCTATTTACACACTTAGCTTAATATTGCCATTTTTCCATGTACCTGGGCCAGGATTTCCACATGTACACAGTATTTTTAAAAAATTGAGTTGGTATTCATAGTAGTTTGGGAAAAGCAGTGCTATGCTTCATGTTTAAGAGCCAGTGTGGTCTAGTGGTTTGAACATTGGACTACAACCCTGGAGACCAGGGTTTGATTCCCAGCACGGCCATAGAAACCCACTGGATGATCTTGGGTGTATCACACAGTCTCAGCCCCAGAAAATCCCACAATAGCTTCACCTTAGAGCTGCCATAAGTCGGAAATGATTTGAAGGCATGCAACAGCAGCAACAAAAATGCTTCATGCTTGCTTCATATAGCACAGGTCTGCCATTTCTTAAACCTCCCATTATTATCCCACTGGCATTCCATTCTTCATAATGAGTTGGTTTTTTTCAACTAAATGGCTAAACTTATCATCCTACTCCATTTCTCTAGAAAGACTGCTTTTTTAAAATATAGCTGGTAACCTGTATTTAGAAACAAAACTGCTTCTCTGACCAACCTGTTTACAATGCTTTAGTTCTGAACACTGCATCAAATGTCCTGGAGTCTCTGCAGGTGCAAACGGTGATGACTGCAAATTCGATATTTCTTGAGAAGTAAACTTCAAAATCTCCGCACCAGAAAACAGAAAAGGAAGTATGAGAATGGTATTATTATTACTATTTTTATTTTATTATTATTTATTTGTATCCCGTCTCTCCATATGGATCGAGGCGGCGAACAACTTACAAATAGCATGTATTTCGATACATTTCTGTACATGCATCTTTATACAAGAAAATGCAGCATAAAGTCAAAATACAGTAACAAGGATGCTGTGAGGATAGCCACTTAAACTAAAATGCACCCAGACCCAACTGGTATGCCTGATTCAGAACACTAGTATGACACAAGTTGTATGAGATGAAACCATTTTATGTAGTCACTAATGCATTTTCAGTATTGTTTGCAGTAGCATCTGCAGAGATGTCTCAAGAAAAGCTGGCAGCATTTACCCTTGCCCATTAATGGCACTACTTTTCTGTAGTGGTAGGATTGCATGCTCCTGTGAGGCAAGAAGCTATGCTAATGGCAGCAGTGCTGCTGGTAAAGTCTCCCCCGTCAGACAGGCTTTTGTTGAGGAGCCAGGCTAAATGTGCCAAATAGCTACTGGACAGCCACAGTAGTGGGGTGTGACACTGGCGGAGGATCGGTAGTGTCACCATAGCTAACACTTGTTAGTACCGCAGAAAAGGAGGAATGGTAATCCTCTATTTGAAGATCTTTTAGCAGGAAAGCCCCATGGTGATATAAGCCAAACTGAAACAAAAGAAAGTGCCAGAAGATGAGACTCCCAGGTTGGATGCTACTCAACAAGATACTAGGGAAAAGCAGAGGACAACTATGAGTAGTGCTATAGCTAATGACGCAACTGGAGTGAAGCCAAAAGGATGTTCAGCTGTTGATGTTCTCAGAGGTGAAAGGAAAGTCTGAAGCTGCACAACACATTATAGGAACATAGAATCTGAGAAGCATGAATCAAGGAAAGCTAGACATAGTAAAACAAAAAAACTGAACATTATAAACATTGCAGTACTTGGGGTGACCAATCCAAAGTGGACAGGAAAGAGACATGTTGAGTCAGATAATTAAACAGTGTTCTACTCAGGAAATGAAAACCTAAGAAGAAATGGAGTGGCATTTAGAGTGAAGAGAGAGACAGCAAAAGCAGTCAAAGGATACAATGCAAAGACAAGCTGAATCAGTAACACTTCAGGGAAAACCCATCAATACAACTTTAATTCATGTTTTTGCTTCAAGTACAGAGACAGAAAAAGAGAAATTGTAAGATTCTATGCAGAAACTCAGAAGGAATTTGGCCACACACCAAAACAGGACTTCTTGTTAATCAGAGGTGATTAGAATGTAAAAATTAGGTAACAGAGAAGAATCAAAGATTGTAGGAAAATTTGGCCTGTGGTCAAGAAATGAAGCAGAAGACTAACTAACTGAATCTGTGAGGTCAACGGATTTTTCATCACAGAAACATGCTTCAAGCAACCCAAGAGTAATTGTACATATAGCCATCACCTGATAGCCAATATAGAAATCAAATAGACTACATAATCAGAAGCAGACAATGGAGAAGATCAATTCTTTCTGCAAAAACAAGACCAGGAGCAAATTGTAGCACAGACTAAACCAACCATCATGCCAGAATACAACCTGAAGTACGTCCCTATAGAATTTAAAGATAATCTGAAAAATAGATTTGCATGATTAAGCCTATTTGGCCAAGAGCCAGAAGAAATCCAGACTGAAGCCAAGGACAATATCAGGAAGGAATGCAAAAAGATACTATCTGTGCCCAAAAAAGAAAGAGAAACTTTGAGAGATGACAGATTAAACTCTTCAAGCAGTTAAGGACAGACGAGAAGCAAAAGGTGAGAGAAATAGGATCAGAACCCTGAATGCAACTGTTCAGAAATAAGGGACAAGAAAACTACTATAATAATGCAGAGCAATTAGAAGATGACTACAAAAAAGGAGGAACAAGAGACCTAGTCCACAAAATCTGAGAAATCAAAGGAAAATTTAAACCAAGAATGAAGATGCTATAAGACCATTACATGATCAGGTAGAAATAAAAAGATGATGGAAATAATGCACTGAAGAATTACAGAAAAGAGTTGAAAGGATGACAGATACAGAATAAGAAAAGCCAGAAGTCCAAGCTGGATTCAAGAAAGGAAGAGGCACTATGGATTGTACAGCAAACATATATTCGATAATAGAGTACACCAAAGAATTTCAGAAGAAAATCAGCCCATGTTTTTTAAAAAATGGGTGAGCCACAATATTTGATTGTCCTGATACTTTTATTCAGGATAAGAGGCTGCAGTCAGGACAGAATACAATCAATCAATCAATCAATCAATCAATATACAAATTAAAAAAATGGAATGATTTCCAATTGGCAAGGGGATCAGGCAAGACTGCATTTTATCACCCTATCTGTTTAGCTTGTACATTGAATGCATCATATGTAAAGCAGGATTTGACTCAGAGGAAGGAGGCATGAAAACAAGAAGAAGGAACATCAACAATTTAATATATGCAGATGACACCACATTACTAGCAGAAAACAACAAAGATTTGGAATGATTACTGGACAAAGTCAAGGCGGAAAGTGCAAAGGCAGGTTTACAGCTGAACATTAAGAAAACAAAAATAACGACACTGATGATTCACATAACCTTAAAGTGGACAATGAAGATACTGGAATAGTTCAAGATTTTCCATACCTTTGCTTAATCATTAATCAGAATGGAGGATGCAGTCAAGAAACCAGAAGGAGACTAGGACTTGGAAGGGCCACTATGAAGGAACTAGACAAGTGTAGAGTCTAAAGATATATCATTGAATACTAAAGTTAGGATTGTCCATGCCATCATCTTTCCAGTTTCTAGGTATGGTTGGAAAGCTGGACAGTGAAGACATTCATTTGAAATGTGGTGCTGGAGAAGAGTTCTACGGATTGGCTGGCCAATGGATGGGTCTTAGAGCAAATTAAGCCTGAACTCTCCCTAGAAGCCAAAGTGATTAAATTGAGACTGTCATACTGTGGACATATCATGAGAAGACAATAATGCTTGGTAAGGTGGAAGGCAGTAGGAAAAGAGGAGGACCACATTACAGATGGATAGATTCAATCAAGGAAGATGCAGCCCTCAGTCTACAAGACCTCAGCAGGGAGATGGATGATAGAGTGGCTGGGAGGACTCTTATCCACAGGGCCACCAAAAGTCAAGGGTCACCTGATAACATTTAACAACAATAACAGCAACAACCACAACTACAACAATGTAGGTGTCAAGCTGAGTAGCTTGTCCATTAGTAAATGATGGTGTCAAGTAAGATGCATGTTTTGCAATCTATATTGCTATGTTGATCTTCTCCAAGTAGCCTTTTCTTTATTGCCAGGCACACTGTCTTTGTCTTTCAAAGCACCTTTTCAGGGCCGTAGTAAGATTCTGTTCACCTGCAACAGATTAACAATTGTGTCAGCAATGACTTAACCAGACATTTCTTTGAAAACTATTACCTAATGTCATCTAAGAATGGTGTGTGATTCAGGTTTTGTTTTTTTAAAATGTAGGCTAGTAAAATGCTTCATCTTATTTGCAGTGCTGTAAATGCTGCATAATATTATATACCTTCTTAACACATGCATACATACCATACATCCTAGTGCTTACATTGCTGCCTATTACTTTTGTCAAGTTATCTACTGAGACCCTGAAGGACTTTAAGCCCAGGATCCCATAGACTAGCTGGCTCATACGCAGAATACTTTAGAAATAACTGAGAAACATGATTCAAACAGCTTGCAAAAGCAAGATTCCCCCCCCTCTATTTTTCCCCCTCTTCGCCATTCCCATCTGTTTTCTTTTCACAGATATAATCTCTTTGCACCAAAAGAGATCCAGGCTGCCTACAATTTACTCCTCCAGGACTTGTGGCTGTGGGTGGCTGCAGCTGCAAGGTTTTGTTCAACAAACTCAGCACCCACTTGAGACATTTCCGTTAACTGTGAGTTTTGCCATCACACATGGAGGGGCAGAATTAAATTGCTCATAGTCTATCCGGAATACATTGTCAGTACCCCAATTCCCTCTCTATATTGCAGCAATAACCTCTAAAAATCATCAGACTTCAAACATTCTAT
The DNA here is from genome assembly GCA_948474755.1 of Ctenosaura bakeri. Lineage (NCBI taxonomy): Eukaryota > Metazoa > Chordata > Lepidosauria > Squamata > Iguanidae > Ctenosaura > Ctenosaura bakeri. The sequence continues at coordinate 131,984 of CAOLHI010002315.1, forward strand.
GTTAGATGGATTGTGTGGCCTCTTCTGCCCCACACTGCTATAATGCTGTTATTCCACTTTCAACTTCCTGTGGAATTCTGGGGTTTGTAGTTTCCTGAAGCCAAAGAGCTCTCTGGCTGAAAAGTCCAAATGCCCCTCCCTAAACTTTCAAACCCCAGGATTCCATAGGATGTTGAAAGTGGAATAACAGCACTATAACAGGCTAGTGCGGAAATGGCCAGCTTGTGAACTGGAGCAGTGGAGAGGGATATTAGATGGACATGGATGTTTAGTGGAGGAATTTGAGGGGGAGACCAAAATGCTCTGTCACCTCCTTTTGTAAGACAAAGGCCCCTTTTTGCATGGCATTTCCAAAGCGAAAGGGCTCCTTGAGCATTGCGTAAATGTGAGGAGCAGTCCACACGACACACTCACATTTGCACGACGCTCAAGGGCCTAAGGAGGGATGCATTTTTTCATTTTCGACGCATTGCTCCAGGGCCCCGTGCACACTTACCTGGTGTGCAGAGCCTCAGGAGCCGGGCCAGTTGCACTGCAAAAGGAAGAGGTGGGGCGCTTGCGCAACCAGGAAGCAGCTGCGGAGCTGAAGCAGCAGGGACGCGAGAGCCTTCCTCCCCAGGCTTCTTGCGCTAGCCCCGCACCCCAGCTCCGCGAAAGAGTAAGGCACGAAAAGGGCCAAAGAGATATGGGTGGTGAAGGAGCCACTGCAACGAGCTGCAACAATTGTGCCATGCTTTTTTTAAAAAAAAATTTCCCTTTTGGATGTAGAAAATCTCTTTCTGCAGCAAGTGCAACAGGCCCTGCTGGAATATATGGTACAACAGATCCAGGACCACTTAACTACATTTCAATGCTTCAGTGAAGAAGAGTTTTTGGACAGGTTTCCAAGATCTGAGGAAGCTTCAACATGTAGCAGTCTATGCACAAAACCAACCCTGCCTTAGAGACGTATGTTAACACATAGGCAGTGAAGGAAGGTCTAGGAGGAGCCATGTGACACTGGGGATGCAGTTAAAGGTACAGTTTCATATCCTCTTTCAACACACTTTGCCCCTTCAAATGAGACCTGTGAATAGAGCTTCCTCTGAGTTACCTGGAAATGTTTTTTTTACTCCACTGCTATCTCTTAAGAGCCAGTCCAAGTATTACTGAGAAGCAAGGAAAACCAAGCATTGCCTCTAGGTCTGGGTGTTTGCAACTGAGCAGGAAGAATCAGGACATGTCTAGAGGAGGACAACCAACATGGTAAAACTTCTGGAAACCAGGCCTGGGAGGAACAACTTAGGGAGCTGAGTATGTTTAGCTTGGGGAAGATATGACTGAGAGGTGACATGATAGCCATTTTTAAACATTTGAAGGGATGTCATGTAGAAGAGGATGTCATGTAGAAGATAGTGCATACTTGTTTCCTGCTGCTCCAGATTCTGGGGGATGAATCAATGAGTTCTACTTATTTATTTATTGCATTTATATCCTGCTTTTCTCCCAAGATGAGATTCAGGGCACCTTACAATAATTTTAAAATGATCAAGTTAAAACATTAATATACAAAAGTTAAAAAAAATTAAAAGCATGATTAAAACAATTTAAAACACTTAAAACATATTTAAAACCTAACTTCCAATAAAAGATTTAAACATTTGGCACACCATTTTACACAAACACCTTGTTGTTGTCATCATCATATGCCTTCAGGTAATTTATGACTTATGGTGAGCCTAAGGTGAACATATTATGGATTTTCCTTGACAAGATTTGTTCAGAAGGGCTTATCTTTGCCTTCCTCTGAAGCTGAGAGAATGTGACTTGCCTAAGGTCATCCAGTAGGGGTTTTTATGGTTGAGCAGGGATTCAAACCCTGGTCTCCAAATCCCAGGTCTCTAGAGTTGTAGTCCAACACTCAAACTACTATACTATGATCGGGTGTCTCTCTCTCACACATCACTGCTCCATAAAGACCTGACTCATGTTTTCACCTGCCAGTGAAAGAGAGCAAGAAGGCGGCCAACTGGACCTCCTATGGAAGGGAGTTTCACAGCCTGGAAGCCTTACATATTGCCCTTTAAACATAAGGATGAACTTCCTGAGAGCTGTTTGATAGTTGAATAGATCTCCTCAAAGACTGTTCTTTTTAAAGGTTTTTCACAGAGGCTGGATGACTGTCTCTCAGAAGTGCTTGAGCAGTGGATTCCTGTATAGCATGGAGTCACACCAAGTGCCTTTGGGGGTTCCTTCCAACAATTCTATGATTCTAAGTGTGTTTCCCTGTCTCCTTCCCCCATGGTAGTCCCCACCAGGGCCATTTCTGCAGTAGAGTGTTATAGTGCTATTATTCCACTTTCAACATCCTATAGAATCCTGGGGTTTGTAGTTTCAGGAGGGGCTGGCTGAATAGGGTGATCTGTGGCACAGGGCGGGAAAAATCCAATACTGAGTGGAGCATCTTCCTTTGAGCAGAGTCCTTCTGTTGAAAGAAGCCAGATCTTAAACTCACTAACTCCCTAAGTACAAGGATGTTCTTGATATCCTCCTTTATTTCAAATAAAGCACAATGCAGGAGTTGTGTACCTCATCCATGCTGAAGTGGATCAGCTGAAGTTCCCAGTTCTCAGAACAGAAGAGCACTCCAGCTCCCTCTACCGTCACATTTTGCAGCACAGGGAAAGAAGCAGTCCAAAAGACTTGTGCTTCCTCTATTTCTGTATAACATATACACTGGCTTTCAAATATCGTTGATCCAAAATCTTTCTCTGAGTTTGCATTATAAAGCTCTGTTTATTAAAATATGTGGAGGGGGTATAACTGAGGGAAATAACATGAAAGCTATATCCATACAGCTAAAAATAAAGAATCTACATACACACACACTGCTTCTAGCTTTGAGAAGTTTCTTTCTTGAGTTCATTCGTAATAGGGTGCTAGTAGGCAGATGATTCCCTGGACTGCCTGTGACAAGGTGTTTGTACTTCCAGCCAAAGATGGGAAACTGAAAGGACATCAACACTGAATCAGGAGCCAAAAGAGAATGAAATTGTGGGTGGAGGCTCTTGTAAAGGCTTATCTGATAATGATCTCATAATGACAAATGGTTGTATGCAGATATGCATGAATCATACCAGTTCCAAAGGAGGGGGGAAGGAGAATGAGAATTTCCTTCTGTTAAGAAAGACAAAGCAATTTACCACAGAGTCCTATGAAAGGCTCCTGATCTATCTTTGCATCTATGGCCATTTCTGCACTAGACTGTTATAGTGCTATTATTCCACTTTCAACATCCTATGGAATCCTGGGGTTTGCAGTTTAGGGAGGGGCATTTGAAGCTTTATTCCACCAGTCTTCTCATCACTGCAAGCCACTCTGTATCTTACACAAAGCTGGCATCTTATGCAAAGTGATAGACTTGTAGGTTCTTGTCTCAATGCGTTTCTCATGTACTGTTCCTTCCTCTTGATGCAATCACCAGTGATGTATTTAAATCTTTTACTCCAAGTCTCAAGTCAAGTCTCAAGTCTCTACCTTCAAGTCTAAAATCGAGTTTCAAGTCCTTGCAAGATACTTTCAAGTCTCAAGTTTGGAAGCTAACTTTATACCTCAACCTGTATTCCAGAATTTCTGGACAGAGTTGAATAAAGTCAGTTTTAACAATTTAAGTAGAGTTAGATCTCTACTGTTGTGATTTTGCTATCTGCAGCTTCAGAAGGGGGAAATAAGGTCCTTCTTACCTCCCATTTGCAAAGTAAAAAGTTGGGAACAGGATCACTCTTATTCCCCATTATTGAAGCTTCAAGAGTTTTAGAAGGAAGGATCCTTCCTCCTCAAACCCATTACCTAACACATTTTCTGTTCTTCTCTGAGATATGCGCCCTGCACTCTGGGCACAAGTCTTGCCTTCTGCTCTTAGGACAATTTTTGGAAAGCTCCTCCTATATGTAGTGGGGACAGGCTGCTGAGCAGACCTCAACCTCATCTCAAGCCCACTAACTAACCCATTTGCTGTTCCCTTTGAGAAATGTGTCCACGCTTTGGGCTTGAGGCAGATTGTCATGTGACCAGTAAGTTTTCTGGATGAATGAGTTATGTTACTGAATGAAGGGCAGCAAGTCAGTCACTAAAAATATGCAGGTCTCAAGTCAGCATGTAATTTTTGCCGAATCAAGTCCAAGTCGAGTCACTGAAGTGACTTAAGTCTGACTTGAGTCTGAGTCAATTGACTGAAGTCTACATCACTGGCAATCACTAAGAGCTTGGAAAATTTCACCGTGTTGGATGACAACTCTAGAACGCACCAGCCAGTGCAGCCTTCAGGAATCATGCTGGCTAGGGTATTCTGAGAGTTGTTGTCCAACAAAGTAACTTTCCCAAGCTCTTGGAGATAGTTTAGTGGTTGTTAGTAACACAAGATTTCCAGCTAACAGAGAACAGTCAGCTGTGAAATAAATTCTAGGTTGTGAAATGGCTTTAGGGAGAAAATGGGCATCAATTTTTTTAAAAAGTTTTATTGGATTTTATAAACTGTACAAAGTGAATAAAAATGTAAATCCAAATGAAAAGAACTATACAGTGATCACAATGTACATGAAATCATGAGAAGAAGAAAGGAGAGGAAGGGGAGAATATATATGGACACCTGTTCATATTTGGATATGAACATATTTATCCAATTAAAAAAGGGAAAATATTCATATGGACTGTAATAACATCCATAAACTGTGTGTTAACTGAAGTGAGAGCGAGCTATCCCAAAACTTCTTTAATTGTTGTGAAGGTTTTGTACATAGGCAAGTACTTATTAGCAAAGACAGTAAATGGATCCCATATCATAATAAAGTTACAGTCATCACTGTCCCTGTTAGTTTTTGCATTTTGAAAGTGAATTTCTCACAAGGGCTAGGATCCGCACTCTCTGCAACCACTGTTAAAAAGGGTAGGCCAAGTAGTTGTCTCTGGTGCTGCCGTTACCATGCTGTACACAGACGATTGACTATAAATACAGTTTGATTGGCATGAAATAAATATAAATGTTATATGTTTTGGCTGAAAGTCATGTGGAGAGGAAAGGACTCTGGCTGGAAGCTTTGAAGCGAAGACAAAGTGCCTCAGCGCAGTGAGGTCATAAGTTCAGGAAGATCAGTCAGAAAGCCTGATTTGATGGGCATTAGATGGGCCTCTAAAGTCCCACATCTAGGGAACAATAGCAAACAAACCCATTGGAAGGAGCAACCAAAAGCTTGACATCCTGTTACCTCTTCCCGCACAAACTGTCATTTTGTCCCCTCACCTTTCCAGTCATTAAGAGACTATCAGTGCTTTGTCATTGGCATGAAACCAGGCAGTGTAACATTTATATTCATTTCATGCTGTTGCAAAGATAATCAGAAACTTCCAGACCCTTTTGTCAGCTCTGCCAGAAAACAATTAACACATTCCCTTTCAAAGCAGAAAAAGGGTATTTAAACCAGAGCCCCGAGTCCTGGCTGTTTGCCAGTACTTTAGACATATGGTGTGTTAACATTGCATGAAGCCCCCAGTTTCCTCTTCATTGTGCTGCTCTCAGACCCCTGAATCTGAGACACCTCACCTACATTCTGGAATGGTAATTATCACCCTCTTCACCCCAAAATTCTTGTTATCCAACCTTTCTCTCTTTTACCTTCACTTGCCTTGTGTGGTTCATGAGATTGTTTGATTGCTTGTGTGTATGTGTGAATTCGCCAATAAAGACATTCTTTTGACTCTCAACTGGTGTCCTACAGTTAGTATTGATATAAAACAGGTGAAAAGGTGGTTACCCCTCCTCTCACAGGCCTCCTTTGAGCTGTAATTCCCTACCTTTCTAAAGAGATGCTGGAAAGTGCTGGAGGATGTCAAGAGTCCCACCTTTTGGGGTAACACCGTGCTGTTTTCTAAGCTTATCACATGAATGAAATCTTAGTTAATATTGCATTGTTCCCACAGAATAAAGACATAGGGCCATTTCCACACTACACTGTTACAGTGCTACTGTTCCACTTTCAACATCCTGTGGAATCCTGGGGTTTGCATTTTAGGGAGGGACTTTAGAATTCTCAGCCAGAGGGGCTCTTTGGCCTCAGGAAACTACAAACCCAGAATTCCACAGGAGGTGCAAGTGGAACAGTAGCACTATAATAATGCAGAAAGGCCCATAGTAAGACTGAACCATGGAAGTCAATGGGTTGGCTAATGATCTCAGACCTGAAAGCCAACATCTGATCCCAGAATGATCTGACCTTAGGGCAGTAGAATAATAACATATGTCACAATGATATTTTTCTCCTGGGATCCTCTCCAACACAGTGCTAAGAGGTTCTCTGTAACTGGGAGAGCCATGTTGGAATGAGGTGCCACTTATAGAATCTTAAGGCAGCTTGTTGATTGTTGGAAGGTGTTTTTGTTGCTGCGATTTGATTTCAGTGAGCTTGTCTGCTTGGGGAGGGGAGTTAATCTGAAGCGATGAATGATAAAGCAAAAACTCACCTCTTCCACATCAGAGCAAATAAGAACCTCCAGTTATCTTGGAGTTCTGGGCTGGCAGCAGAAGCAAGAGAGTGCGGCAGACTAGGCAGAACTGCAGGAAGCCATCTATATTTGTTTAAAGGGGTATATAATAAGTATGATGATCTTTTTGGAGTCTTAGGATGCAGATAAATAATATATCTTCTATAACACAGTTTCCATATTGGGCTGTTCTCTTTTGGAAGTACAGAATGTCATGAGTTAAAAAAAAGCTCATTCCCCTCCTCTGATGTTGCAGCTTAATGGTCTTCCGTCACAGTTACTGAGTGACAAGTGACCCTCTGGCTCCTCCTAGTGGATACACAATAATGCGACACAATTTGAAATCTAAAAATCTAATATTTAAATGAAGGTGAAGAGTGAGCTGTCAAGGTGAAAGGAAATGGACTATTTATTGTACGGCACTGCATGAAATATGTTTGAACTTGTCACTAGCCCTTCCTGAAATGGTGAAGGTAGGACTCCCTTGCGAAAGCACTTTGCAAGAAAACTCTGATGGCACTAGCGGAGGATGACTTCTACTGCTATTATTACTACTAGTACTCCTCCTCCCTCCTTCCCTCCTCTCCCCCTTTCCCCTTTACTGGTATCTCACTTTCCCCCCAAAATTGGGACTCAAAGCAGCTTACTATTTAAAAGAACAATGCCTTTAAAAAAGACATACAAAAAGTGAACACTGAAATAACATTAAACTATTCACAGTATTAAAACACAGTGTCCAAAGAAGAAAATGCAATCAAAATAGATTAAAAGCGATTAAAACAGTTCAGTTTAAAAGAATACCACACCCTTCATTCTTTAAAACTTTTTTCTTTTAAAAACCTGTGAGAATAAAAAAGTTTTAGTTTGCTGATGGAAGGACAACAAATTGGGGGCTGTTTTGGCCTCCCTGGAGAGGAAGTTCCAGGATCTAGGGGCAGCCCCCAAAAAGACCCTCGCTCATCTTCCCAACAACCATGCTTGTGATGGTGGTGGGAGTGAGAGAAGGACCTCTCCTGTAGGATTTCTGCCGGCCCCTCCCAAACTGCAAACCCCAGGATTCCATAGGATGTTGAAAGTGGAATCATAGCGCTACAACAGCCTCATGTGGAAATGGCCCTGATTATCTCAGGGCCCAAGCAGGCACATAGAAGAAGACACATTCTACCAAATAGCCTGGACCTGAGCCATATAGGGCTTTATATGTCATAAACAGCACTTTGAATTGTGCCTGGAAACAAATTGCCAGCTTGTGGAGCTGTTTTAACAAGGGCATGGCATGGTCTCTGTAAACTCCTCCAGTTAAATCTGAGTTAAGTATGAGTCTGACATGCATATTAATTATATGATCTCTGCACTTTGAACAGATGCAAATAGTTACTGGTTTAAACTGGGGTTTTCTACACACCTTCTGCGTAGTTTCAAAGACATTTCCGTGTGTTCGCATTCTTCATTGGACTTATCTTTTTCTTCATTGGCTTAGATTTTTTTCTTGAGCTCTTTTTATGACATGATCCACATGCTTTAAACAAATAGCAATAGATCCATTCTTCACTGCCACTCCCAAGTTTTGCAGCCATTTTTCCTCTAGAACTTGGCCAAAACTAAAGGAGGTGTATGTTGTTGTTAAAATGGGGGCTGTGTTTGCTGTGTGTTTATGAATGTGTGTGCGTGCGTGCGTGCACACACACACACGCACACACACGCACACATACAGAGGCCACCCTGATTCTGAAGAGAAAGGGTGGAGTAGAAATATAAATGAATTCCTCTTAACAAATCTCTCTGCACACCTCCCAGCCCTGACTATTTAATCCTGACCTCTTCGCATCTCCACAACCCTCCCCCCGACCCAAGTTCAACTATTCTTGGAATATTTTCAGTTCCTTGAATGCTGATATTATTCTTTTCAGTGCTGGACTGTCTCCAGTATGAGTCACTCACTGTCCACCTCTTCTTATTAATTAGCACACTGGGACACATAAGTATAGCTTTGGTGTAGACTTTAAAATTAATCCAAGGATATCTTATATGTTCCAAAGCAGGGAAAATGTTCATTTGTCCAAAAGCTTCATTAACTGGCACAAGGACAATTCAGTCTCCTGCACCCCTTCCCCATAGCCCCCTTTCCTCCTTCATTCTCGGATTTCTGGCAAGATGATAAGGATTATCCTTCCCCGTTAGTGTCTCGCTTTGCCAGGGTTGGTGAAGAGGTTCATAGCAATCTTTGCTGCTCCCTGCCAAATGCCCTGTGCCGAAGCAACACGGAGTTCCACCACAATCACTTCTGAACCGAAACACAAATTTAAAAGTTGCATCTTAGCCAAACATATGAGGAATTCTGAGGGAAGCCAAGAAGTTTCAATAAGACTAATGAAATTTCTCTGAGGGAGGTTTGCACATTTTGCTCAAGCAAATTCAGAGATTTCTCCTCAGGAGCTACATTTAAGGAATTTTACAGGAAGCCAACAATTTTTTATTAGGCATGAAATTTCTTAGGGAGTTTGTAGGGGGCAGGAGAGGGAAGGTGAGGAATTTGCACATCTCTAGATTCCCTTTGCTGTGATCCTGGGAGTGAAATGAGAACATAGAAACTGCAGGGAGATTCCCTTGCTTGGCTGGGGGACCTGGTTATGTGGATTGCATCTGGAGATGATGATTCACTGTGAAAACTGAATAAAATGTCCAGGTTCAGTTTCAAAGCACTTCCCTGGAGACAACAGGTTCATGGCAATCCTTGTCGATCCCCTGGGTCTAACTCAGCCAGGTTTTTTTCCCTCATCATGAGGCAAAGCACTCAATACGATTCTTGTCTGTACTTGAGGGAATAGATGGAGACATCCCATGTCATCTAAACTGCAATATGGATGTGAAGGTAGATCCTCACCTTTGGCAATCAGAACCATCCCTGCATCTGGGCCAGCACAGGCTTATGTATGCTATCACTACAAGTGAGTATCTGCACAGCGTGCACTCAGATTCTCAGTTGAGGGCCAATTATATAACAAAACACACTTGTCCAAGATCTGGCTTTCTTATATGTCAGGGGGAATCCAGCTGTGAATCATCCCAGCAGAGCAAAAATATTCAGAGGGAAAGAGTATGTAACGTTGTCAGGAGTGTAAGGTATGAATTGCTCTAAGAAAGGGCTGCCTCAACACATCTGTTCCCCAGAAAATGGAGGGGAGAGAAAGCAGCAGGAGGCATCTGTAGTGGAAATTGTTGCTGCCTATTTCACTGGTTGGGCTCTTAAGAGTCTTAAAGCCTGGACAACGCATCACAGGTGAGACACTGCAGAGAAATGGTTTCCCTCATTGAGCAGTTTCAGGATCAAACAAGATGGCACTGTGGTAGAACTGGGTGTGCTTAAACAAGAACTGGGGATGTTTATTTTTCTGGACTAGCTATCCCAGAATCTGTCGGCCAGTCTGCATGTTTATACCTAGATCTCTCCCAGTCACACATAAGGTGAGATACAGGCAGCAAAAAAGGCTCAAAGGGGAGCTGGAAGTAGAGAAGCTTGGCCCACCTCTCCTGTAAATCACTGTACATCATTATCAGAATTGGACAACAGTGTCATTCGTTTCATTTTGTCCTCAAAATTCCTGCCATAGTGGAAGCAATGAGATAAGCTGCCTTTGCTGCAGTGTCACCTGCTGGGGTTGCAGCGTCAGGTCTATTCCAGGCTCTCAGATATTAGGGCCAAAACCTGAAGCTTAGTGACTCGTGATGTCACAGGGATGTTCCCTGGTGATGATACAAGCACTGGCCACTGGTGATGTCATTAAACACGATATATCAAGTATCAACTACAGTTGATCTCAATATACTATTCAAAGAAAAGAAATATTATGTATAACAAATGTGGAGAACACAAACACACTTTTCAAAGTAGTTATTTTATCTCTCGCCTGTGGATTGCATAAAAGGGACCAGGCATTGAGACTCAGGTAGGCTCAGAGATCTGGGAACCCCAGGACCCTTTCACACCACACCGTTACAGCACTGTGATTCCCCTTGAACCGTTAGGCAACATCCTGTAGAATCCTGGGATTGGCAGCTAGGGAGGATTATTTAGAAGCTTTAGCCAAGGAGTTCCTCTGATGCCTCTGACCAGACTACAAATCCCAGGATTCCATAGGGTGTTTGCTGTGACAATTAAAGTGGAAGCATAGTGGTATAATTGCATAGTGTGAAAAGTTCCCCCATCACCTCATGTGAAATCCTGATGCCACCTTTGTCCTGACTGCTTTGGAGACCCACCAGAATCTTCAAGGATACTGAGCAGCATGTTTGTACAGCAGAACTGACTGTTGTTTTTTTCCTCTCTCCTTTGCGAGGAAGGAAAAATTGTTTTCATCACTCAGCCCATCTCAGATATTTAAAGCAGAGGCAAGCACTTTTGTTCTGGGTTGGCTTTTGCAAGATAACTTGGTTCATGACCTGTCCCTGAGCATCCAATAAGCCTATATAGCAAGACTTGCAGCATATTTCCTAAATGATTGAGATTCAGATTCTCTGCGATTCACACATCCCCACTGTCCTTCCCACCAAGATGAGATTATGGTCTGCTCTCAGTGGAGGCATAAATTCAAAGCCCCTCATAATGACAGCATAGTTAGAATACCAAATGTGCTTTCATTGTAACTCCTGTTATTCTCTTGCTAGAAATACTATTACACATGGGGAAGAAATGGAAGGGCTCAGAATCACACGCCCCCAATTTCAAAATCTCTGAGCAGTTGCCAACCGGACGCCACTCCTGCCCCACTGAATTTCACCATGGCTTCAGCACTATCCCATTGAGTCTTCCTTTTTGCACATGTTCACATACTTTCCAAGTTCTGAAAGGGGAAGGGGAGCAAAAAGGCAAGATGAGGCTAAAGTGAAAAGCTGCTTCTAAGCACTGGTACCACATATATCAAATACACTGTGGGAGGTATACTGAGAACAACAGTTTCCAAAGGTCTGGTTGGCAATGAAGAGCCTGAGAGTGCTTGGAAGCCCCTTCCAATTCCTTCCATTGGAGAGCTGGCAACATCTGCTCCTGCAACTCTTCCAGTCTGGTGTTTTCCACACTCGCCATTTCACCTTTTGGTGGTGAAACCAGAAAACAAGACGGCTGGCAGTGGCGATGGATGAACTCCCTTGACCTGGGTCATCTTTACAAACACTAGAGTATTCTCTTGAACTTTAAGTCCATGCTTTCCTTGAGAATTCTCCAAAAACAGAACAGAAAGCCTTGTCTGTCTTGTCCGATGTTTGGTTTAGAAAAAGGGGTGGGAATCAAGTAGCTCTCCAGATGCTGTTGGACTGCAGCTCCCAGTATTTCTCAATATGGGCTATGCTGGTTAAAATTGCTGGGATTTGCAGTCCAACAATATTTGAAAGGCTGTACGATTCCCATCCCAGGGTTAATTGGACAGGTTCCTGATTTTCTCTAGCCAGTGTGGGATAGCAGTTAAAAGAGTATTGGACTGAGATATGAGAGAACTAGGTTGTCTGAGGGCATTTCTGCACTAGCCTGTTATAGCGCGATGATTCTACTTTCAACATCCTCTGGAACCCGGGGTTTGCAGTTTTGGGAGGGCCGGCCGGCCCCTCCTGAAACTGCAAACCCCAGGATTCCAGAGGATGTTGAAAGTAGAATCATCGCGCTATAACAGGCTAGTGCGGAAATGGCCTGAGTCCAGAAGCTCAGTGGGTGATCTTAGACTAGTCTCTGTCTGTCAGCCTAACCTGTCTCACAAGGTTGTTATGACAAAGTGGGAGGAAGCAAGCCAAGCAGACCACCTTCAGCTCATTAGAGGAAAGGAGGGATTTAAATGGAGATAATAAATAAACATTAACCAAAATAGCAAAAGAGTGTTTAATAACATACCTTCCCCAAGACAAAAATCTGATGTCTTAAAATATGGAAATAAAGGTATCAAATGATTTGTGAAGAAATTATTAGGAACTACATCATGCCAGTGTGGTATAGTTGTTTGCACATTGGACTATGACCCTGGAGACCAGGGTTTGATTCCCCCATCAGCCATGGAAAAATTCTTACTCTTTTGTCCCTGCCACTGAAGCAATAGGTTTTGTCTAGGAATCTCTATGTCCTCCAGCATGATTCTATGGCCAACTTCTGGTGGAAGTTGAATATATAATTGTGCTGAGGACCTAGAGATTAATACAGAAGTATTTTCATGTTAAAAAAACACACACTAGTGTTTGTGATTTTTATTTTTATTCATTTTTTCCCACTTTCCTGGGGGTCTTGCATCCCTAATCCCAGAGAAGTTGGGGGACTCACTGTAACAACAAGAATAACAATGTTACTGGGCAGAAGTGTGATATATCAGGATCATTCATTTAAATTATATGCTGCCTTTCTCTCAGGAAGAAACCAAGACAGGATTATAATTGGGACAGAAAGGATTAAAGTTCTTTATGCATGATGGTCCCATCTGAAATCACAAGAATTTTGTTCAATAGAGATCTTAAAAATATTGGTGGGTCTTCATGGGATGGAAGCCAGCTTCTCCCTGTCCACACCGTGTTAACTGGGCTTGACCATTAGGCATGTGTGCCACAGGTACATACCTTTAGATTAGGATGATGTTATTTTTTATTAATGACATTGATATAGTTATTATTATAAGGTAGAAAACAGGTGCTCTAAAAATGCAATGGGACGCTGAAGGCATACTTTTAGTTTCACCATAACCATATCCGGTAGAATTTCACTTTGCCCATAAGATATCTGTGGAAAAATTGCTCCTTGAAAGGCCATGGGACCTGGGGCAAAAAGGAAAAATGAGGATGGGATGCTGGGCTGATGCAGAAGCAAGAAATGAAATGTGAACTTTGGGTTTATTTTTTAGACTCAGTTCCTAATACAAGGAGTTACTGCATTAGCACATTGAAAATGGCAAAACTATCTTTATCCCTTTGAAGCCAAATTCTCAGAAACAGAGATAAGAGAAGCAAACTACAAAGCCTCTTCAGATGTTCAGGGATGCTTTCAGACTCCACAGTTAGAGTACTATAATTCCCCTTTATATGCCATGCCTGTCTCCTTATGGAATCCTCCTGGGGTTTGTATAGTTTATTCAGAGGCCCCAGAGGAGAATTCTCTGGCTGGGGATGCTAAAGGCCCAGAAGGATTCCACAGGATGCAGCCATGGCAGTTGAAGTGGAACCAACCTGCTATAATCATGGAGTATATGAAGCTGGCCTTGAAATTCGGCCCCTCATGGGTCATGGGTATGTGCTGATTGCAGTATTTGAATTTAAGATTAAGAAGGAAAAAAGCTGTTGTGGAGAGGGGAGAAGTTATTCACCATGTGGTTTCATTAGATGTTAGCTTCAAGACCCACGTGCAATGGAGAATCCTGGAAAAGAAAGCCTCCTGGTAACAGAAAACAAACAAACAAACACCCTATATGTTGTTTACATCCACAATCTGTCCTGTCTAGAGAGAGCAAGTGGGGCGGACAAATGTCAAAATAGGACCAGGGAGACTTGTGCTCAAATCTCCCTTTAGAATCTGTCTCACTGGGTGGCCATGGGCCGGTCACTCACAGCCTGACCATCCTTGCTGCAAAAATGAAACGGAGGGCACTGAACCATTTGAGCTCCCTGAAGAAAAGCTGCAGTTCATAAAGCGCAGACATTCCGTTGCACATCCAGACTGAATGTGCTTTCTGTGGACCCAGTTTGCACAGGGTGAATAAATCCTGAATTTCAGTAGGACTAACATGAACTTCACTTTGCTTGCCTCCAGCTTAGAGCCGGTTATTCAGATTCAACTCTCATAATAAAAGTTGTTTTTCTTTTGCCTTGAGCACGAGCCTTGATTCATTGTGTTCACAACGCAGTTCAATATAGACTGGCTTTCCTTTCCAGAAATTGCACTTGGGTGGCCCCAAGAGTTACAGGCTTACAAACATTTCTGAGCCAGCGCCCGCTCTCCTCCTTCTCCTCCTTTTGCCCGCCCCCCCCCACCGCTTCAGCCGACTTCTCCAGCTGTTCCAAAGGGACTCAGGCTGGGTGGGAGGTTGTACATTATTGCTTACAAGATGAGAAAGGGATTATATACGACATTTAGAATTCCATCCAGAATATATTTTTCCCTTTTCATTTGCCACCTAATATTACTAATAATGATGATAATAACAATACCAACCACCACTGTTCATGTCGTTGACGTCATTATCTATAATGGCACAATTTAATTACAACAAATCTCTCATTTGGCCTTGTAGCAATCTTGGGCCTTCCCTTCATATATATTCATGTTTGGACAACTAGGACAGAGAGTGTGAATTGTCCAAAAGCATCCAAATGATCATGGCTGGTAGTGGAGGCTTGGCAAAGCCCAGTTTTCTTCACTCCGCTGAGTCTAAAAATAGGTGTGTTCTGGCAAGCAAAGGATGCATCGTTCTGAATGACAATATCCTTGCCGTCATTAGCAGTGATTTTTATATTTAGGCATTCTGTACATCTGGCAGACATGCACTGAAGTAGGAATAAGCTTGCCATTCTCTCCTTTTCTTTGAGTCATCTAGTTTGGCCACATATGGGAAAATGGAGAACTTATGCCTTATTTCCTGAGTCTGTTAGTGCAATGAACCATCCAGTACCACAAAGCCAATCTGGTACATGTGATGGTTGCAAGCTCATTCTTTAATGGGTTTACTCCTTCACACAACTGTCGAATAAAGGTAAATGTGCAGGAAAGAAGCAATGCTAGTTATTAACACACCAACCCTGACAGACAACCCAGACAAATGTTGCAGAACTACAACTCTGGCCATCTCCGCACTAGACTGTTATAGTGCTATTGTTCCACTTTTAACATCCTATGGAATCTTGGGGTTTGCAGTTTAGGGAGGGGCCTTTTAAATTCTCAGCCAGAGAGCTCTTTGGCCTCAATCCTGGCTAAGAATTCTAAAGGCCCCTCCCTAAACTGCAAACCCCAGGATTCCATAGGATGTTGAAAGTGGAACAATAGCACTATAAAAGTCTAGTGCAGAAATGGCCTCCATCACCCCTCCTCTTTGTCCAGGCTGTCTAGTGTGGATGGGAAGGGAAGTCTAACTACACCCAGAGGACCATCGGCTCCCAACCCTAGTCTAAGGGATCATATCGCTACTTTTGAACTGAAAGTTTTTGACTCTGCCTTGTACTTAACTGCCTCTTTATTGAATTCAACAGGACTTGGAAGTGCTTAATTTCATGTCTTTGGTATATCTGAAATGCTAGAGAATTCATTGAAAAATACATAGATAGTGCATTTAATGATACAAAACTTCTTGAATCCTTATAAAACTGTGTGTGATGTTTACCACTTTTAATGTATGATAATCCACAAATAAATCAAATGTCTGAATCACTTTTTTTTAAAAAAAATTATGAGCCAGAGAAGCAGTGTACATCCAAACTGTTGCAGTCTTTGGTTTAAAAACATCTTAATAAATAAAACAAATCATAAACCTACACACCTGCACAGGACAGTTTGCAAAAGAAAGAAGGCTAGCTGAAGTAAATCAGTAAGAAACTGGTGCTAGAGATGTTAAGAGAAGAATCTATATTTCCAGGCTTCCTTGGCAGAAAAAAAAATGTGCAGAACTTTGGAAATTTTGTTTTTCCAAAAAGCCTTGGTCCAGTTTTTTACATTAGTTTAAACATCATGAGTTTAATTAAACTATACACAAAAAACACAAAGATAAATGAAACCCAAACCATGGATTTCTCAATAATGTGTTCCTGATTTCTTCTTTAAAAAAATGTCAAACACACACACACACACACACACGTGCATGTGCACTCTGTCTCACACACAGACATACATACACAGAGGCAGAGAGTGTGAGCCCCAGCAAATAAACACAAACATGAATGATCTCTTTGTGTATCAGTCCAGTTTCTTGGGGAGAGATGTTGCAACGTATCAAGCCCGTTAGCTTTGGTGCTGTGTTACTGTTCTCTCCAAATGCTCTGCAGGAGTTCAAAGCAAGGGAAGTCAAGTGGTTCCTTCAGACCAGTTCTCTTGAGGTTATTAAGGTTTCACAAGCTACAAACATGGATACAATTCAGCTCCACTCCAGTCTCCAAAACTGGACAGTCTAGGGGAAAAGAAAGGGAAAAATAAATAAACAGATGAGCATTGGTTTCATTCCAATCTGTGTGTTCTCTGGTTCCCCCTTCTTTTTCCTAGGGTCATAGTTCATAATGTTACACAAGACTGTGGATGAGAAAGGCTGTGTAAGGGCTGCCGTAACATAAGTGTCATCGTAGAAGAGACATGGGAGGTAGTGGCAACATTTGACTCACAACTGCCTAAGTCTCTTTTTCTCTCAATACACACTCTGGTATTAGAAACACAGGGGTATCCCTGTGGCTATTTAAGGAAAGCAGAGGGCAACCATATACTTCCATATACATATATTTCAATGCATTTTCAAACCTGAAAATGTCTGTCTGTCTATCTATCTGTCTGTCTGTCTGTCTGAATACCTACCTACCACCTGAACCAAATTAACCAAAGCAACAGTAGTAGTAGTAGTTTCAAAGGAAGTTTCCTACCTATAAAAATTGGGTTTTTTGCCATCCAATTTTTAACCAAAGCTCAGAACTTCCAAGTCTAAATGATTTCTGCAGCACAGAGAACAAATCAAGCATTTAATTCCTTTCACTGCTATTTCTGTAATTTATGATTTGCACAATTTTGGTGCCCTGGAGCATGCCCTGAATGGATAACGCTGATATTTAAAGGCTTCTCTAGATTCACTTTATATGTTTGTAATCCAGGTAGCAAGACTTCCATGGCCTTTTCAGAGATGTAGTGAGGTGGCATAAGCTCTATGCAATACAAAGGTATTACCCATTCATTACTTCTGTAAGGCTTAGAAATGCATGCTGATTTGAAACACATGCCATAGTTGTGTCTTTACACCATACTTGGATAATTACAACTAGCAGGAAATGACTCTGTACAGCTCTTTTCATGGGAAGAGTAATGAACCTGATAGTGCTGATAAAACAGGCTGTGCTGTTCTTTAGGCAAACTCTAAATCCAGAACTATGAATGTTCTGCTTTAAAAAAGAAGCCAAAGGTCTGTTCCTCAAAGACAATCTGGGATTTCTGTTGCCAGAAAAGCAGGAGTCTGCTACCTGTATAAATGACACCAATTGAATGTACTCACAGATACTTTCTTGATTGACACAATTTGCCTTGGCCTGAGTCTTAAGCTGCTCACTCCTCCATTCATAAATGATGTGTGTGGGTGTGGAGGGGGACTTCCCTTCAGAAAAAGTCTTTCAGAGGCTGAACAAGGGGGTACAAACTGAAAAGAGAAAGAGGGAAGCCCTGTTCCATGAATTCTAATCCATTCCTGGGTAAGAATTTAAAATCTAGACCTCTGGCTCTGCTGCCTGTAGGAAAATTTGGGGAATCATAGAACATTCTATTCCTCACTGCAGGAGATACTAGTCAGTCTCCTTCAGCTAGATGAGAGCTGAGCTAGATGACATGTTTATCCCATTGTTTGCAGAGGTACTCCCTCAGTTGCTGTGTTTTAGCATATTATTTTCCTCTCTTCTTTGTCTTTTATTTAGGCCCTTTTCACAGGAACCACCTTGCCATGGGAACGGGAGAGGAATGGGATCACAACGACACTTCTGCATGATGTTGTCGCAGTCCCATCTTTCTGTTGCCAGGCAGTGCAATCTCAGATTAAATCATTGATGAGTTTTCCCCATCAATGACCCCTGATTGGGCGACCATCCTGCCCTTACCTGGCCTGTGGAAGTCCCTGAAATGCGATGGAGGTACCTCCTGCCCCAGTGCAACCTGGGAAAGTGCCTGGCTGTGCTGCAGAAGGAAGAAGCATGCCCATGGCACTTCCTTCGGCAGGAAGTCAGTTGGTGTGGAGGAGAGCGTTCACATCCCCACTCTCATCCTGGCAGAGGCACTGCTGGGATTGGGACTGGACAATGACAGATCCAGGTAGGGTATGGGAAGGGCCTGAATGTGCTTTGTTTTATGATTGGTCAGAGAAGGTAAACATGGGCTTAATTTGCAAGTCTGATTCCTTTGCACGTATTTCTGAGGAAATCCTATTGTGGGATGGGAAATGGGTTAGTCACAGGCAATACGAATCCCCCTTAGCATTTAGTTTAACCATATACCTCCAGACTGCATTTCAAATCATTCTGAAAGATGGAAAAGTATGTGCCTGCCTGATCCCAAATCTTAGGCTTCTTCCCCATGGACTCTGCATGGGAGTACACACAGCTTGCCTGCCTGCCTGTGGCCCACTATTGACCATGCTGGGTGGAGAATTTAATTTACAAGCTTTTCAGATATGACAGTAAGCCTCCTTTTGAAGGCAGGACTGACTTAACTCAGATTGTAAATATGTATAATTACTTCCTCCCACAAAGGAAAGCTTCCATTTAGACTCCTTCCCCACTGCTCCTCCTCTGCTTCCCCCCTCCCTGCAGTTATTATTTATCTAATTACAGTGACATTCTGCAGAAAAGCCAGGGTTTGGCTTCCAGCCCTGGAGCACTTTGAAGATCTTCAAAGTTTGGCATAGGCTGAGCAGAGCGATGTCTGTCAGCTTATGTGCCGAAACAAGGATTGCAACAGGCACTGCAGGAAAGAAAAGGCACACAACACTCTTTAATCAGTTTTGCAAATCTGTATCATGTGCATTCAGAAATCCCTTCTTTCCCCTAAGCTTAAATAGATCAGTGCTCAGATATCTGAAACTCTTGGGCTGAGTACGTAAAAGGCGATAAAGGAATTACGAAATGTAACATTAGTAAAAACTAAAGTACACCATTTTCGCAATCTGAAGTCCAAGATTCAGTTGGCTGTCTTGAAGCCAGACAAGAAATTCAGCCCTCTGCCTCTCTTGGCACCCTTTTCCTACCAGCAGCAAGCAGACTTATTACCCTCTGTAGTCTTGTGCAAGAAGCCCTCCACATCTGAAGCTGTATTGGGTTTGCAAGGTAAAAGACATTCAGAATTGACTCAGAAGTGCTTCAGCAATTCAAAAGTGGTTCAGAACCCAAGCCTTGAAAGTGGACTTCATATACCACACTTCTGTCAAAGAAAGTCAGAATTATAATCTCCCCCTTCCACCCGCCCACTCAGACTGGCTTTTGTCCCAAACATTAAAATCTGATTGGAAAAGTAAGGATAGGCAGTGCTTCTGGAAGATGATCAGAATCAGACTTTGGTATGTTTTCACAGTATAGGAATCAACCTCCTTTCTAGATGGGCTTTTTATGTGGATTTGGCGAGTGGGTATCTGCGGGCCATCATAAATCTCTTCTAATATAACACATTCAAACCAAATAAATGACATGGTTCTTTTTTGACCCTTTTCTTCTCACTCTAGTCCTGTGAATTCTAACTTCCCAAAGCAGCCATTGGCACAAACTCCTCAGCCATGAAATAAACCAGAACAAATTAAAACCCATTTACATTTGTTGTCCAATCATACAAATCATAGCGGGATGTTGTGTAGGGAAGTTTTCTGGGAAATACAGTGTTAAGGATTTTTTTAAAATGGCAATTTAGAGCTGCCCAGTGGTATGAATATTCCCTGCACAACACCACTACAACACTACCAGAGAAACAGACAGCTCAAAGACCATAGGCTTTTCTTCTGACTTGTCTTCCTTTTTTGCAGGAGTCCAAAGAAACTGTAACCACTCCCAAGACAGAACCATTACACGTGCAATCGATACTAACAGAATTTGGCCCTATATCAACAAGTTAAATAATGCACGCCCTCTAGCATGGATGCATACCTTAATGAGTTGGAGGGTTGAATGTGACAGAGAGTCTCAGAGTAATACTATCAGGAGACTAGATTTCACTAAGAGTCTAGATTCCTACCATGGTCACTCAAGGCAGCAGGCTCAAAGTAGAGACACCAGATTAAAAGGCACTCATCCTCTTCAGGGAATAAGAGCTCCCTAATAGCTCCAGTGGTGAAAGTGGTGGAGAAACTCCTGAAGAGAAGCTACTGGCCAGTAGCAGTAGTGGGAGGTGACATTGGTGGAAGATCTCCCAGAGACAATGGCAGTGGCACTTTAACTCTTGGTAGTACTGCATAGACGAAAGCACTTGTAAACCTCACTGGAATGTTTTTTTAGTTTCAAACCCCAATGATAAGACAATCCAGTATGAACCAAGACATAGTGCTGAAAGATGAGACTCCCAGACTGCAAGGAACTCAACCAGCTACTGGGGAAGAACAAAGATGAATAAATCAGTCTTTAATGATGTAGCTGGACTTCAGCCAAAAGGACATTTAGCTGCTGATGTGCTCAGATATGAAAGGATAGACTGAAACTGCACAATGCATATAGCATGGGATGTGAGAAGTAAGACTCTTGGGGGGGCTAGAAATTGGAAAACAAAAAGTGGAAAATAGAATTATTGAAATATTTGGTGCGAACAAGCTAAAGTAGACAGGAATGGGACATTTTCAATCAGATAACTACTCAGGAAATGAAAATCTAAGAGGAAATGGGGTGGCATTTATAATGAGGAGAGATACAGCAAAAGCAGTCAAAGGATACGATGCAAAGTCTGTCTGAATCATGTCAATAAGACTTCAGGGAGAGCCCATCGGTATAACCATAATCCAAGTTTATGCTCCAATGACATAGGCAATCTGTACTTTGCTGTATCTAAAGAGAAGCAGGGTGGTATAAATAGGGAAGCAAGTTTTAGCAAAAGCAGAGGATATAATGCAAAGTCTGACCAAATAATATCAATAAGAATCCAGGGAAAATCTGTCAGTGTAACTATAATCCAAATGTATACTCCAAGTACAGAGGCAGAAGAAGAAGGAAATATTCTATGTAGGCAGGAAGAAATTGATCACACACCAAAATGGGACATGTTGATAATTACAAGTGACTGGAATTCATAAGTATAAAACAAAGCAGAAACAAGCATAGTTGGAGAATTTGACTTAGAATCAAGAAATGGAACAGGAGAGAGATTTAGGAAATTTTGTGAGACTAATCACACACTCTCAGCCCTAGAAACCCCTGTGATAAGTTTGTCTTAGGGTCACCATAAGTTGGAAATGCCCTGAAGGCACACAACAACAACAACAACAACAGCAGCAAGAAAGGAATGGATTGGGGCACAAAGGATGAAATATTAATATTAGAACATTAAATCAACTAAAGTGACAAAATACAATCTAAAGAACATCCCCATAGAATGTAAAGACTATACAAAGAAAAGATTTGCACTATTAAACCTAACTGACTGTGAACCAAAAGAACAGTGGACCAAAGTCAGGGACATTATCAGGGAAGAATCCAAAAGGATTCTGCCTGTAGCCAAAGAGAAAGAAACGTCTTATTGGATGGCTCATGAAACTCTTCAAGCCGTGAAAGACAGCTGAAAATCAAAAGTAAGAGGTAATAGGAACAAGGTCACTATCCTGAATGAAACTGTTTTGAGATTGTACTGTATCTAGGGACTGGAATACTGTGCCCAGTTCTGGACACCTCAATTCAAGAAGGATATCGACAAGCTGGAGCATGTCCAGAGGAGGGCAACCAAAATGGTGAAGGGTCTGGAAGCCATGCCCTATAAGGAGCAGCTTAGGGCACTGAGGATGTTTAGTCTGCAGGAGAGAAGGCTAAGAGGGGACATGACAGCCATGTTTAAATATTTGAAGGGATGTCACATTGAGGAGGGAGTGGGCTTGTTTTCCAGTGCTCCAGTGACTAGGACAAGGAGCAATGGATTCAAGCTGGGGAAAGGAGTTTCCACTCAAAACCTCAAGAAGAACTTCCTGCCGGTCATCGCTGTCCAGCAGTGGAATATGCTGCCTCAATGGAGTGTGATAGAGTCTCCTTCTTTGGAGGTTTTTAAGCAGAGGCTGAATGGCCATCTTTTGGGAATGCTTTGATGCATGTTCCTGCATAGCAGGGGGTTGGACTGGATGGCCCTTGTGGTCTCTTCCAACTCCATGGTTCTATGATTCTAAGAGAATGGTTATAGCCCAGTAATTGTTGGACAAATTTGATCACTTCAATGGTTTAATCATTACAGTAGGCTTTATGGAGCTACACCTCCAGGGAACCATCCTCCTATGGTTCTCAAAACTAATGGTCTGCCTTATTGGCCTCCTGTGTCAGTATTTGAGAAAAAAGAAGTTGATTGCAACTCTTGCATTGAGTAAGGCTCTCTGGAGAAAATATGATGCCTCCAGAAATATTTAAATACTTCTTTGAGTGGTGGTCCCCAATACTAGCTAAAGTATTTACTCAAATTAACAACAGAAGTGTGATTCCAGTGGGATGGAAACAGAGTGTAGTTGTTCTTATTTATAAGAAGGGTGATAAGCAAGATCCCAGTAATTATCGACCTATTAGCCTCCTAGATATCAACTCTAAGTTATATAGTAAACATCTGTTAAACAAACTGGAGGACTGGGAATCCACTAACCATATCATTCACTCTGAACAGTCTGGGTTTAGAAAAGGGCAGAGTACTATTGACCATTGCTTGACCCTTTACTTTTTGGGAATTGCGGGTCCTACCAAACACCTATTTGTAGCCTTTGTTGATCTAGCAGCAGCTTTTGATTCAATTGATAGAAACCTGCTGTGGCATAAACTAATATAGATAATCGCTTATTGTTTCTAATCAAGGAACTTTATTCTAATATGACTGCTAGAATAAGAGTTGGCACTTCTGGCTCATTAACTGATCCAATCCCCACAAATAAGGGAATCAAACAGGGATGTTTGCTGCCACCAGCTCTTTTCAATTTATACTTGAATGACATAATTCAAGCATTATCTGGCCCTGAATTCTTTCCACCTTCACTTGGGTAAAAGAAGATTTCTGTTCTCCTTTATGCTGATGACATGGTTTTAATTTCACTGACTCGTATAGGTTTGAAAAGGCTGCTCTCTAAGCTCAGCGTATTTTGTTCTAATGAAATGCTGAATTATACTAAAACAAAGGTGATGGTATTTGGCAAAAGACACTCTCACTTCCAATGGTCTATCAATGGTCATCAAATTGATCAATGCCAGGAATTTAAGTAACTTGGAATCCATTTTACAGACAACCTTTCCTGGAAGTCCCATATTGAAGCTATTAGAGCAGTAACTGTGAGATCTATTGGAGCAATCCTTAGATTTTGTAACACTGCAGAGGGCCACCAGATTGTTCCAGCCCTAAAGATATTTCAGAGCAAAGTAATAGCTCAGATTCTGTATGGTGCTGCTGTCTGGGGATGGGATGGCTCCTTGTTGGCTAAACTGGAAGCCCTCCAAAATGCATTTCTCAAGAAACTATTAAGACTTCCACCTGGTAGTCCTGCAGCTTTGGTTCGAGCTGAGGTCGGTTTGCCTCCCATTAAATCTTGTATCCATTTTATTCTATTTAATTACTGAAGAACTGTAAAGATTCCTCAGTTAGGGTTTTCCCCAAGCTATGTTTTGAACAGATAACAAACTGCAAACCTGGAGTTCAAGATATTATATGTTGTTAAATTTGTACCCCACTTTACACAACAATTTATCTATCTTGAATTCAAAAGAGAAACTTTGTGAATATTTTTTGACCACAGTGTCCAACTGGACAGACAGGCTATTAACCACTCTAAATTTTCAAAATGGTATAGATTGTATAAATTCAATCATCAAAGGGCTGTTTATTTGACAAAGCTTACATACTCAAAACTTAGGCAAGCTTTTACAGCCATTTGCTTTCAAACTATGCCTACAGCCATGATCGATGGCAGATATTTTCCTGTCCCATCCGCCCTTTGTTTATGTATTTGTAGGGCACCAGAAATTGAGGATTTGCCATATTATTTGTTCTCTTGTATACTTTGAACCAAGAACTAACTTTTTGGGAGCAGTTCTGTTTTCCTTACGCAGGAATACTGTCTCAGAAAAGATCTGCTGTCTGATACTGATTCTGTGGTAAGCCGCAAGGTTTCTCTTTTTGCCCTGGCAGCAATGAAAATTAGGGTAAGATTAATCACGGATATTGCAGTTGATTGCTCTGGGGATGATCCCCACTAATTTTAGAGTTGTTATTTATATTTTATGTATATATATTTAATGTATCTTAATATATTTAATGTATCCTAATTGTATTAGATGCCTCTTTTAACTACAACATGCAAGACTAATATTCTCTTTATTTTATGTTGCACTTTATACTGCTGAGTTTTATTGTTGCATTTTGAAACTGTAATTATTGATTTTATTACTATATACGAGAATGGCCTATGGCCCAAGCATTAATAAATTGATTGACTTACACAGAATGATTATAATAATCAGTGCAAAGAAACACAATAGAGCTGTTAATAACAGGGTGTCTCAGAAGTCTCTTATTCATAGGGTCACCTTAAATCCAAGCCAACATGAGGGCATATAACTAATACAACAAAATAGCAATTTACTGCCCTTTCATGACTCTGCCTAAAAACGAAGCAATGCTCTTTGTTAATGAATTTGAAGGGGAAAAGTTTTAAAAGTTTTTTAAAAGAGAGAAAAAGAAAGAAAGCTGCTATCTAAAGTAACTGGTTGCTAGGCTGTTTAAAAGCACAAAACATTCTTTTTTTATTTGGCTGAATACATAAATTCTGAAATATCATTATCTCAGAAGAGATTACTGCGGTTATAACAAACTGGGAGGGTAGGTGTTATTGGTCATAATGACTAGAATTGCTTTATGCCTTACCAAAAAGAGGAATCATCTCAGTATCAAGGTTTGATTTGAGTTGGATCTCCTTTATTCAGTTTGTTTAAAAATCTTAAGACACCAATAGGGAATATACTTGCCACACACTCCTTTATGTCTTCATTATTTTTGTCTTTCCTTTCTGGAATTCTGAATCCTGTTTCCAGGGATTCAGAGCCAAGGCTGCCTGATTTCATCCTGTTCTCTCCTCACGGTATCTATTTCAGAGCACACAAACTAGTAAGCCACCCACTCCTTCTTGTCAGAGGAAAGAAAAGTTTGGCTAATTTTGGGCTACAGCTCTTATCTCCCAGAAAATAATAATTACAAAATGCAGATACGATGCATGTGGACAGATGACTCTTTTTTCCTGGTTTGGAGATGGGAAATTGGCTGTTGCTAATTTTGATTTCTACTTTCTTTTAAATTATAGCCTATAAATGTTTTCTTGAAAAAAGGTGCCAATAGCTAACCAACAGCAAGAGCCATTTGACTGTTAACAATATAAACCAGGGGTGGGCAACTGCATAGGAGCCAATGTTTAATTTCCCTGGAGGCCACCCTGCCCCACACAGGCTTTTCTACAAAAAGGTACAACACCTCAATTTTCCTCTGAGGTCTCTCTCAAAATGATGACAGGAAGTGAGGTCATAAAACTTCCTTTTGACATTTTGAGAGGGACTGCAGAGGAAAACAGAAGTATTTGGGGGATAGTATGGTGTTCTGGGATGCTTGTGGAGGTGAGATGGGGGCATTTTTATGTTTTGAGGGGGCTTTCTGCATGACTTGGAGGCAGCAGCAGAGCTCGGAGTGTGTGGAGGGGAGGTGTGAAGGGGGCGGGGCTGTGGTGTGGGGTGTGTGGCCACAGTGTGCGGGGGCATGGCTGCAGTGTGGGGTGGTGTGGCTGCAGTGCACATGGGCGTGGGTACAAGCCAGAATGCCCAAAAAACATTGCCGTGGAGGAGAACTGCACCCATCTCCCTCCCATCCCTGAGTGACTGCTTAGAGGTGGAAAATGACTGAAAAAAAGATTTGGAGGGGGCTTGCAGGGACTGGTGGAGAGTTTCTGGGGCCATAAATAGTGGGGTTGAGAGTCTGGTTTCTTTAGGCAATCTCCTTCATCTCTATGAGCATCTGTACCCCCATCCATGACAGGGGAATATAACAACAGTCTACTTTAATGGGTTATTATAGAGGAGGGGTGAGAATTGTGTGTCCTTCCAGATGTTGGACTGCAGCTCCTAGTTCCTCATCATGGGTCATGCTGGCAAGGACTGTTGCAAGATGTTGTTCAAGAATACCTGGATGGGTGCATGATTCTCACCCCCTCCTGTAAAGATATTAAAATAATCTCCCTGAAACTCTTTAGTGTATTTTGTTTGCAAAAAAATTCTATATAAATACAAAAGAAATATATAACAGCTTAGTAAAAACACAACTGTAAAAAATACATAATGCGATTAAAACTATCTAAAATAGTGGTGATAACACAGTAAACTGTTGAACTCACAATGAAAGCAGCAACAGTGAAAAAATATTCAATGTGAAAAGTGCACTTGACACACATTTTCTCAAAAACGGTGGAGTAGCCATGATACATTCTCTTATAAAACCAGGAAGTGGTATCACTAGTGTGTGGAGGGGGCAGACAGCACTGAGTGACACCATCAGAGGTGGGGGAGAGCCCATATAGTTTCATGTAGGACAATGTGCACGTGGAGCCAGGTGGGTAAAGCAGGACTCCGTGAGGGAGGGTTCTCCAGAATTCCAGCTCCTAGATGGAAAAGCCTTCATGGGGGTGATGTCATGAGTTGTTGCACTGGGTGACACCAACCCTACCAACACCACTGGAGGCAGGATTCTTTTCTGCTGAATTGGCCTAGCTGCCTAGTCCTCTTAAGAGTTTTCTGCTGCATTAGACCAAAGATCACTCTAACTGAACATCCCAGAGGCTGGCCAAACACCTTTGGGAAGCCCACAAGGAGAAGATGGGAGCAAGAGCGCACAACTGGCAATACTGCCACTGAACCTGAAAATTCCCTATCTTCATTCCACAAATAGCCATCGTTAAATTTTGTCCTCTGTCAATTTATCTAAGCACCAGCGAAGGGGCAGGCACCACTTCACACACACACGCACCCACAAACACCTGTATTCCAGAGTGTACTGGAAATGATTTTGTGCTAACTTTGGCTACCATTTTGAGTAATTTTTAATCTCTTTTGTGTTTGGAGGGGGTTTGGGTTCCTGGGAGAGAATTAAATCATCACATTTACGGTTGCTTTGGAGTAAATTTGGCTAGTTTTCAGGCAAATAAAAATAAAAATAAAACTTTATCTGAAAACCAGTGGAACTAAAAAACTAACAAACAGAGCACTTAGAGGCCTGAAGAGGCTTCAGGGACTGCAGCTAGGGGATCCCATGGCCCTCATCTGTTTTAAAATTCCTCCAAAGTAAAGGCATTTTGTATCTTCATGACAGCAAATTCCATTAACAGATCAAGTGTGAAATAGTTTTTCCTTTTATCTGTCCTGATTCTCCCAGTTTCACTGAAGGAAATGATAGAATACTGAAGGGTAGACATACAACAATTGCTTTTGAATTTGCATTAAACCAGGGATGAAAACAGGGCTAGAAGCCACTGGATTTTAGTAGTCTTCATTCCAAGCCATCCTCACTGAGATTCTTGTCAGAGAGAAAACAGATCGGGCAAATGCTGCTGAAGGTTGTGGTATTTGTAGCTGTAGTTCTTGAGTTTTTTAAAACAGCCAAACAATGTTTTTGTTCTCCCAGACTAATCCTGCCACTACCTCCAGTTTTTTTAGATTCTCACTCCCATATTTTTAATTTTTTTAAAAAATTCTGAGAGCTATTGGACAAGAAAAGGCCATAAGGACACATATACACCTTTTGCCAGGTTCTTGCCAGGTTTTTGGGTCATTGCTCCAATGATATGTTTCTTGTGGAGCTGTGGAGTTTGCATGCTGAATGGTGTCAAGGTGGACAGTGAGGCCATTTCCGCCCTACACTGTCATAGTGCTGTTATTCCATTTCCAACCTTCTGTGGAATTCTGGGGTTTAGTAGTTTAGTAAGCCCCAAGAGCTCTCGGGCTGATAGTTTTAGATACCCCTCCCTAAACTACAAACCCCAGGATTCCATAGGATGTTGAAAGTGAAATAATAGCACTATAACAGTGTAGTGCTATACTGTCATGAATCATGTCAATAAGGTCCATCCACCCTTCTTTGGTAGCTGTAGCTAATTTACCTACAAGGTGTTAACCAAAAGCCACACAGAATTGAGGATAGATACTTTTCTTTTAATGGCTACCTATTTTGTCCTTGACTAGTCTGTTAAACAGCTGGAATTCTTTCCCTTCCTCTTCCAAATAATTGCCAAATTTACTTTTAATCCTTTTGTTACTCAAAGACCCTTAGCAAAGCCTGAACACCTAAGATAAGCATTCTCAAACTGTGCATCCTGAACTGAATTGCAGATGAGTCTCTCTTTCTCCACATTTCTTTTGTTACCTTAAACCATTCTGTATCTCATACCTATGAAAATCTGTTTCTCTGCCTCCTCACCTCTTCCCCTTTTGCAGAAATCTTCAATTGACTCGCATCCCAAAATTCGCTTTAAACTGCATTATTTATATTGTCCCAGAAATGCACACATTGATGAGGTCACTGCCTTGCAACCCTCTAACTGAATTTCATTTGTGTTCTTCTCTCCCATTTTAGGCTACATGTTTAACTATTACAGTAAGTGTATGGCCAAGACCCTTGCGCTTAAACTTGTTAGACATTATTTGTGTCTGTGGCAATTACAGTATTTGTTTAACTATTTAAATGCTGGCTTTCATTTCATTAATTTTATGTTTTGATTCTGACAAACAACTTTTATCATTTCTATTAAAATCCTTGCCTCTGATGCTTTAAAAGATTGCAAGTTCAGAGTAGTACTCAAAATCTAAATTCCTTGCATGTGTTTGGGTCGAATATATTAATGTACACATGTCTATTGGTCAGAGCAGCTGGTAACATCGACTTCTAGTATGACAAAAAAGTGTCTTCTCTCTGTTCAACACCATCATGTTCTTGACCAACATTAATTGTTCTTATAGCATGGTCAGATTGTACGACAAAAATCCAATGGGAAAGGCACCTTGAGTCATAGGCCCAAATTAAAGTAGCCCAAAGTTTTCTGGGCTGTTGTGGCAGGCCAAGGTAACCAAAGGCTCTTCTGGAAGGGACACATGTGTCTGGAAGTGGTAGCATTTGTCGCTCTACATCTTGCTTTTCTTTTCTTTTTTTAAAATATGCTCAACATTTCAAGCTTTTTCCTGTCCTTTTCCATTGTTTCTGAAAATTTTTGTTCCTATTCAAAGAGAAATTTTTTTGTTAAAACGGATAATTTGGTCATTACATGAATTGTGACAATTGAAGTAGGTGTGTCCAATTCTTCTCCCCTCTTTATTTTCAAGGTATTTCCATCTTCTTCCTCATTTCTTCTCCTTCCTACTTCCTGTTATTTTTAAAATTCTTTCTAGAGCCCTAGTGAAAAATTAATAAGGTTGGAAAAATCAATACCTGCACATTGCAGTCAGTTTTGACATGTTGGTAAAGGCACATGGAGAGAAAAAGACATTGTATGGGAATTCATCTTTCCAAGCACAGAAGCATCCTGCCTTTGTGCTAAAGTGCTAGTCTTTAAAAAAAAAAAAAACTTCCAGATTTATAGTGCCAAAGGGGTAAATTGTACACATAAAAGAGTAATTTCTGTGTGAACAGAGGCATTAGATTGGTGGAAGCATTCTATAGAGCGAGTGTGAGTCCCTTGCTGAGAAAAAAAAGAACACAGTAATACCAACATTACAGTTTGCCATTTTAGCATAATAATTCTAGAGGGGAAAAAAGAGGAATAGGGGAGGACAGAAGGATTCTGCTTGAAGGAGATGGGCATCTGGAAATGCATTTGGGGGTCTGAGGGGTTTGGACACACCCTCACCTACTGTTATAGCCCACAGCACAAGTACGGTACCCACAAACGTTCTGTTATTTTTTAAAAAAAATCAGGATAGTGTTTGAATGGAGAAATATTAAGAACTGTCAAGAAGCATTGTTAGATGGCACATTATAAATCAGTTTGAATAACTGGTCTAGACAAGTTCCTAGTTAGTGAGTCCACTGGGGATTTGAATAGTTGCCAATGAAGGTGCTCCAAGTGCTGGAAGCCAATTATATCATGGCACTATGGTGGAGAAGATGAGACCTTGGTAGCCCACTGTTTGCGAGACATTTTGCAGATAACGGTCGTCAGCTTCTGAATGGGACGCAATACTGGCAGAATCTTTGTATCTCTGTCTACTGCTTGCTTCCCTTATGAAGGGTATGTTGCAAGAGCTGTGCAGCCCAGGAATAATGATGATGATATTATTTGTTTGTTTATATAGTGCCGTCATTGTACATGATGCTTTACAAAAAAAAGTACAAGAAAAAACAGTTCTCTGCACTCAGGTTTACATTCTAAAGACAGGACATACCAGGAAAGGGCTGACAGTGTGGGAGGGGATTAAGTTAAGCCGATAGTGCCTCTTCTTCTCTCCCTCTGAAGGCAGGGAAGTGGCCATTGGGAAGGAGGGACAGCCTTTCATTTGCTTATTGGACAGGACCCCTACAAGGGCCAACCATTTGTGTGCTAGAACCTTGTCTTTCTTGGTTAAATGGGTATGGAGATTGGTACCATGAAGTCCATGTAAGCATTGATGAGACTTTTGCTATTGTTGCAAAGGAAATTGTTGTAAGAAAAATGTGTTTCTGAAATCTGAGCCTAGCCGTGTTGAATCGTTTCCTGTCAGCTGGTAATATCTTGTTTGGGGCTGCATTATTCTATTGTGTGGTAGCTCCAGATGTTGCTGGCCGATGCTATCTACACTGGTTTCAGTTGAGATTATCATCATCACCACTGCCACCATCACCATCATTTATTTATATAGCGCCATCACTGTACATGGCACTTTACCAAGTAAAAGAACACTCAAACAGTTCCCTGCCCTCAGATATGCAGCTTGGAAGGGGATTCAGCCAGGAGGTACTTCTCCCTCTCTGAGGCCAGAGCAGTGGCGGTTTCCTCTGCTTCTGGGCCTAGGCATGGTGGAGCTGTGCCCGTCTCTTCTTCTCTCCTTTCTCTCGGGAATCTGATCTGGCCTTAGCCCTAGCCTGGCTGAGACAGGCCACCACACTGGATAATCTATAGCAGGACTTGGGGTGGGGAGGGTACATCCAGTTTGATTTTTTCTGCTGGACTTCGCAGTGGCCCTCAGTACTATCAGGTTGTGGTATTACTCATAACCACCTGGCTAGGGGCTTTACTTGAGGACTTTGCTTTTTAAATTTTCTGTGCCAATTTGAGGTAATTAAAAACCTTATTTTAAAGTTATTGCTCATCAAAAATGTAAAGTCTCCTTTCTCATGAAGCATTGCAAGAAGAATAAGAAAATATCACACGTATTAATCTCACGGTGAAACAATAACAAGAGAACAAGACAAAAGAGAGCAATTAGAATAACAACAAATGGGCTGTATCAGCTCACCTGATGAACTGAAGTGTTTTAATGTGAGTGAAACCAGAAAGCAACCAACGTTAAACCTTAGATTGCAGCAGGGAGTTACTGTCATTTCTGCTCTCTGTAATGCAATTGTGAGGAATGGACCTTCAGGCTCTCAAGGGCCAAGCAAGGTCTTTTTAAAAATTGCTGTCAGAACAGACTTATATTCATCTTCTCTTCTGCATTAAACCATTCTTACTCTGAAATCCTGCGGTACTAGTCTACCTCACACATGGTGTGTTATGAGTCCAAAAAGTGATTTTAGAACTTGATTATTTGATTATGGCAGGAACTTGCAGTTTAAACCAATTGCATATCTCTCTCCAGAGGCCCAAAGACTATTCATAAAATGAACATGCTTTAAGAGTGTATGATTGGGACTTACAGGGATCAGGTTAAAATTGCCCTACAAGGTTACTATCCCTGTGCTGCAGATGGGGATGGTGGGAAGGGTGCTAAGAGGTTAACAATTTTACTATCCAGAGCAAAGCTTTCCAAACTTTTCATGTTGGTGATACACTTTTTAGACATGCATCATTTTGCGACACAGTAATTCAGTAAGTGGAGGCACCCCTCCATCTGAGCCTAGCCCGCTGCTGCTGCTGCCCTCACCAGTCTTTCTTAGCCCAGGGCAGTGGTAGGAAAGGCAAACCCTCCACACAGACCTAGCCTGCTGCCACCTTCACCAGGGTCTTCATCGACCCAGGATGGCTGTGGCAGTGGTGGGAGCCCTTCCACCTGAGCCTGGCCTGCCGCCACCACCACCGCCTATCCTGTGACCTGGGGTGGTGGTGGCAGCAGAGGTAGCCCATTCACCAGGGCCTGGCCTGCCACAGCAGAAGCAGAAGCAGCCCCTCCACCCATTATGTTCATGTGACACAGCTTATACACAGCAGCGGACACACTAATGTGTCATGACACACAGTTTGGAAAGCTCTGACCTAGAGAGTTCATGACAAAAGACAGATTTGAACTAACCCTCTGAGGCAAACTCAGGTGGTGAATCCTCAAGATTCAGACAGAATTGGAGCCAAAATGGGGCTACTTAGAAGTCAGAGGGAGTTAGTCTGCATGGCAAAACCCTGAAGTACAACCAGAATTTTTTTCAGACCTATGAGGTGGCACTCCTCTTCCCAAAGCCCAGTTGGGACTGAGCATGCTTAGTGGGAGAATGGTGGATGGCAGTCGGAAAGGAAAATGAAAAGGTGGGGAAGGGAAGAGTGGATGAACTGTGGCCTCACATGGCCTTGTGAGGAGGAAGGATAAGCCACAACATCCTACATTATCTCTGCAGCTTGTACCTCATTTTAGCCCTCTTCACTCATGCAATGTACGCGTCTCCCCTCCCTTATACATGGTCACTTAGTGCCTGACCATGGCCCCCAATGGTTCCCCAAAAGTAAATCTGGATATATTGAGGCGGGCTTTCTACATGCAGTTGGGAATGTAGACTTTTGGTCCTTTGACACACACAATGACAACACTATGGTTCCACTTTGTAATGCCTTGGTAACACCCTGTGGAATCCTGGGATTGTTCATTGAGGGAGGAGGTTTTTTGGAATCCTCAGTCCAAGAATTCTCCTCTGGGGCCTCTGACCAAATTTCCGAATCCCAGGATTCCACAGGATCCAACCCTGGCAGTTAAAGGGGAATCACAGTTTTATAGTTTGCACTCCCTTAACTCAACAGGAGGGAGAGGAGAGGAGGGGACAGAGTCTTGCTCTTCCCAGGAGGCTCAGACAAAATAAACTGCTGCAGTCTCTCCGAGATTGTGTGATCCTCCTCATAAATAATATTTGCCATTTGGCCATACTTTGATGCTGCTTGCCCAAACTAGTCCTGACTTTCTTCTGTGAAATGTTGGACAGTATGATGCAAAAACCTCCCTGTACCTTCATCTATCTGGAGGAGCTCATAATTGTGTGGTGTGAAGTTCCAGCAAACACAGCTCTCTCTGTCTCTGTGCACATATGTGTGTTTATGCCTGTCCACACAGGGCAATTTCCAGGAATTCAAATGAAGATGTACAGGTTGGAATTGGACTGTAGTGATCCTCATCATGTCTGTTTGGTCAAAGGTTTTTCTTAACCACTTATGCTGTACAGTACCGCTTGACACTATTACTAACATGAGTGGTTAGCAAAAAGTATACATTCAACAATCATACCAGGAGAATATAGTGCTAAATATCCAATGTTACGCTGAAGTCTGAGGTAAAGCTGGAACTAGGGAAGCTGTTAAGATTAGAGTAGCTGTAGAGTGTTAGGGTGTGGAAGATAAATACCTTACAAAATGGTCTGCTGCTCTTAAAAGTTGTCAGTGCTTTCCCTGGTGTAACACAGCTTTACTCTTTCCATGTTGCTGCCATTCTATTGATCGGTTGCACCAGTACAAAAATTGGCCCAGAAATTTGAACTGACTTCTTGGCCTATAATTGCATTCTTTGCATACTGCTAAAAGGTTTCTGTCAGAAAATCTTACCCTTGGGCCTCTTAAAATGCTGCTGAAAGTATTTTAATTTTAGAATGGTCCAGATTACGGCACTTACAAAACAGTATCAAAAGCAGGTATGCCATGGGCAGTGCCACATAATACATGAAGGAGACCTTCAAATTGCTTGAGTGTGTGTGTGTGTGAGAGAGAGGGAGAGAGAGAGAGGAGAGGAGAGGAGAGGAGAGAAGAGAAGAGAAGAGAAGAGAAGTCATGAGCATTTGAGCTGATACAGATTTTACACTCATAATGAAGCTGGTTTTTAAGGCAATCTGATAGTTGTGCCCTTTCCCATGGGATGCACAGGTCTTTTGCTTCAGACCACTATGACTGAAATTGAGAACCAGCCACAGCTGGTAAAAAGCACTCTGTGTCCATTTCCTCACTAGACTGTTATAGCACTATTATTCCACTTTCAACATCCTATGGAATCCTGGGGTTTGCAGTTTAGGGAGAGGCCTTGAAGATGTTGAATTCCATAGGATGTTGAAAGTGGAATAGCAGCGCTATAACAGTCTAGTGCGGAAATGGCCTGTGACACTTGGTCTTTCAACAGCTGGATCTATGAGTAACCCCAGCCAGCAACCATGTTATCTTGGGGGGAGTGCAAGGCCCCTTTTCTTACCTCTCCAAATCTGAGAATGATCTATACAAGAGCACCCCCATCTTGTCAGCATTCAGCTTTCATTCCTTGGTATTATCAGTGTGTAGAGGGAACTGAAGATGCATGCCAAGTTACCTGTCTCATGGGACTTTGTAGGTGTGTTCAAGAGCTTTGTTACATCACCAGTATGGAAAGATTGGGAGTGGCGGAGCTCCAACTGATGATGTATTTATATTACCCAAAAGAAGCAAACATGGGCTATGGGTGGTGAATTAAGATCAATTTTGCAGATGGATTGACCGATCTCTGTTCTCTCTCCTTCTTTTCTTAACTCACTTTAGTCATACAGGTTTTTTTTTTTTAATCTTCAGCTAAATGTTACTCCAAGCAACATCCCATCCAGATGGGCTCTAGGTGCTTTTGGAGCAGCAGCAGTTTTGATGGCTGGAGTCATTCAAGATTGTACCTCCCAGGCCAAGTGGAAACGAGCCAGATGGAAAAACAAGGAGCAGGGCCCCTTTTGCACTATGAAGTTGTAGCAGTATGATTCTACTTTAGCTGCCATGGCATCAACTTTTGGAGTCCTCCTGTTTTGTTAGTTTGGTCAGAGGCAGCAGAGGAGAATTCTCTGGCTGAGGGTTCCAAAGGCCCCTCCCTCAAATGCCAGTTCCAGGATTCCATGGGATGTTGCCATGGCAGTTAAAGGGGAATCAGAGTGCTATAACTGTGTGGTCTGAAAGGGCCCCAGTAAGTCTCACAGGACTCACAATAGATGGTCTCTTGGAGTTCTCCCCAAGGCTGCACCCCGCTTTCTACTAATTCCAGGGAAGTGTACTCAGCAACCTTGCACGTGAAGCCTGTAGGAGTTGTGGGCATAAGAGATTGCTTTGTTTCATTTTCTCTGCTGTTTGTTCTCTCACCCCTCAGACTGCTGGGTATCAGATTTCAAAAGCCAGAGGAAGATCTCTGGCAGCTAAACTGTCATAACTACATCTCTGTGATGTTACTTTAAATGGTAACAAATTGTAGTGATTGTTGTTATTAATAGACTAATAGATAATGCTTGATAGATTTATAACAAGCATGAAAGAGGTAGAACTGTTGAATCTAAACCTCACAAGAGCTGCTCTATTTCCACTATTCAGATTTTATTCTCTATCACTTCATTTTCCCTGTTCACCAGACTTAGGGGACATACCCCGACATCCTACACATGCCAGCAGATCAAAGATGACCACATCCTTTCCAAGAACAGTGCAATTTTAGTTAACAGCACATGCAGGACTTTTAGAAATTCCAGCCCCAAGGTCATGCAGCTGACAAAATAGCCTATGAATTAGCATACTATTTAGGATGTTAATTTCAAATGTTTCCATGATTGGTTAGAGGAAGGAATGGGGCAGTTGACACCAGCTAAGTTATGATTAAAAAATTTATTCTTCTGTTCAGAGTACTACTTAGCGACACCTACTCCAAAACCAGAATGGACAGTAACTGACACTCCACAAGTTGAATGGTTGGCACCATTCTTACAAATTGCCTGTAAGGTATTAATGATATTCCCAAGCATGCTCTGGCCATTTTCGCCTTATACTGTTATAGTGCTATTATTCCACTTTCAACATCCTGTGGAATTCTGGGGTTCGTAGTTTCCTGAGGCCGAAGAGCTCTCTGGCTGAGAATTCTAGAGGCCCCTCCCTAAGAATTTAAGGTTATTGATAATGTAAATATTGTAATTTGTTGAGATGTTTGTAATTTGTTGTTAATCTTAATAAAAATATATATAAAAAAAAGAAAAAAAGAAAGTGGAATAATAGCATTATAACAGTGTAGTGCAGAAATGCCCATAGCTACATGATACATATATATCTTCTTATGTAGGATCTTGGCCACAGTTTTCTTGTGATTTAAAAGTAAAACAGAAATTGTAAAACTTCTCGGTATATTACCAGCAACTGACCTGTGATACAAAACTCATCAAAACAGTAAACTCATACATTTTCTATAAATTACAAATAACAAGTAACCTAGTTCCATTTTCACTATAGTAATAGTAATAATAATAATAAAAAATTTGTTACCCACCCCTCCCTGAGGCTCGAGTCAGGATACAACATGAATTAAAATACAATTAAAAATACATCATAAGTTAAAATACACTAAAAACAGATAAGATCATTTAAAATACAATGTCATATTATGTTACAGTCATAATATAACTTAGCTATGCCTTAGTTGTTGAAACAAGAACTTAATTGAGATCAAATTATTTGTAACCGTTAACTAGTTATTTCCAAACTCTTGGGTTGGGGTGGGGAGGCTGTTACTAAAAAGAAAGGAAAATCTGTTGTCTAGATTGTCTAAATCTATTTGGTAAATTTATTCCTATGTTTAAATGTTGAAATAATAATGATATGATATCTAGAATAAATAGTAAGCTCTTAATTACATGGATAATAGAACCATGATGTAGCTATTTGTAAAGAAAGAGTTCTTCTGTATTGTATAAAATGAAAATATAAATAGTTGTATCTGGGGGTGCGAGGAGTTACAGAATGTATGTAAGAAGAATGTGCAACTGGATGTAGATGTGTTTGTTTTGATGTAAATTCACTATTTTTCTTTTTTAGATTTGTTAATTAAAAAAAAAAAGGAAAAGGGGGTGGAAGGAAGCTGAATTGCCATACTAATTCAGAACAATGATCTTGCTGCCCTGCTCTTAGCAACATCTCTGCCTGAGACAAGGATCTTTTCTAGGCCATTTCCGCACTAGACTGTTATAGTGCTATTATTCTGCTTTCAACATCCTATGAAATCCTGGGGTTTGCAGTATAGAGAGGGGCCTTGAGGCAGTCTAGTGTGGAAATGGCCCTCGCCCCAACAACTGAGGCCCTTTTCGCACTAGGCTTTTTGCGCGAGCGGGGGCGGGCGGCTTGCGGGAAAAGCCTAGTTCGGGAGCCTGCCGGTTCCCCGCTGGTTCCTTCCGCAGCCGAAGGAACCAGCTGGGAAACGGCACCGTCCCGGAGGCGGCGGCGGCTCGCGAGTCCATCCCCCTCCGCGCGCGCAAGAAAGGAGCCCGTCGCTCCTGGCGCGCGCGGGGGGCGGGCGCGACTGTCGCTCGCTCCTGGCACGCGCGGGGGCTGCTCGCGACAGCCTCCCGATCGCGCCCCGCGCGCACGGGGGGCGGGCGCGACTGTCCCTCGCTCCTGGCGCGAGGGACAGTCACGCCCGCCCCCGCGCCCGCCAGGAGCGAGCGACAGTCGCGTCCGCCCCCGCGCGCGCGCGCGGGAGCGGGAGGCTGTCGCGAGCAGCCCCCCGCCCGTGTGAAGCAGGGTGCCGTCGCATCCGTCGCGCTACCACCCCGCCCCGCCCCTTCCTTCCGCAGGAGCGGAGGGAGGGAAGCGCGACCTGGCCGCCGCCCCGACGCACCGCACAAGAGGTAAGTGCGGGCGGGCGCCGGGAGCGTTGCGAGAGCGCGGGTTGATTGTCGCCTGCTAGCGAAAATCAAAAACCCCGCGCCCACGCCGCTGCAGCCCCGTGAGAGCGCCGGAAGTGGGAGTGCGTCGTGCGCAGCGGCGCTCCCACTCCCGCGCGGCTCACGGGGCTCTTTCGCTTGGGAAAGCCCGTGCGAAAAGGTCCTGAGACTGTTAGCAGAGAGTTATCAGGCACAGCAAAAACTTGGGAATCTAAACTGGTATATTTTCTCCTCATACCATTTCATTCTGCATTTCTTCTCCAGGCTACTGTGGGGTCATCTTCTTGGGATATTCCTCTTATTTCCACAGTATTGTGCTATCAACAATAGCATCAGTTCCTTTTCGGATTTTTTTTTTAAGCGTGGGGTAGATGTATTCCAATTTACTTGATCCTACCCTTCTGCCAGTCCCTTCATATTGTTCAGAAGTTGACAATCCTGAATGGTTGGTGGAAGGGAACACCTACAGATACATAAGGAAAACTCGATGGGAAGCTTCCATGAATGTCCTTAATTTCACTGGCTTCTGCATTTTGAATGTGTGATGGAGGGAAACAATTGTAATGAAACTTACTGTGTTCTGTTTGCTCTCAGAATGTTGGTTTTGGCCCATTTCCTCTCCCTTTTCAGAAATTTGTGACAAAGGGCAATCTTTTTACAGAGTTCCCATTTTGTTTCCATGTTTTAACATGTTCATTAAAAAAAAAAAGCTGCAGGGTAGCAAAAAGCAAATTCTGCTTATCTTTTCTACTGGAAAAAAAAATGAAGCATTCTGATTATTATGACTGTGTCAATGACTGATTATATCAGTCTGAGTCCGTATTGTTTTGGTGGAAAAAGATTTAAGCACATGTTTAACTTTCACATTGACATGAATCTCACTTCAGGTGCAGTGCTACACCTGCCTACTCAGAAGTAAGTCCTACTGAGTTAAACAAGGCATATACCTAAACTGGATCACATACATAATCTTTTACCGAGAAAATGACTCAAAGTGAGAGGTGTTTGTCTCTTGATTCTCATAATTAGGACTGTCTAATATTCACACTTTTTGTTTTCAAGCCAATAGGAGTGCTTTGAAGTGGCTAAATCTGTTCACGTAAAACTCTCAGAAGAAATGAATATCAATTGTAGTTCATTGGGCTGCTGTTTTGTTACTATTTCTTTCCCATATTACTAGGGCAAAAGGTACTAGGTGCTAAAAATGCAGTATAGTCCTTTTATTAAACCCCTCATCCTGCAAGAAGTTCACTTCCTCCTAGACCGGTCTCATATCTTTTCACTGGCTAGGAGCTGTTACTCAGGATAAACCCAACAAAGTTGTAATATGAGCTCTTAAAAATTACCTGGGTTTTGCTTTACATTCTTTGTGTCTACATGTTTCAGCCCCCAGGTTTGAATTATGATCAACAGTGAAGTCTTATTTTTATTTATTTATATATTTAATCAAATTTAATTTAGTATATTCAATTTATATACTGCCTTTCACTCAATATGGGACCCAAGGTAGCTGATAATATGAGTTAAAACAAACTATTGTTAAAGCAACATAAAGTACTCTAGTCATCCCTCCACATTTGCTAGGGTTAGGGGTACAGGACCCCTGTGAAAGTAGAAAAATTGTGGATAACTCTAGGCCCTCCCAAACCATATTTAACACACACAAAAAAGTATGATCACCATATTCAACCCACCATGGATTCCTTTGAGGTATTAGGGGTCCTTCACAAGGCAGAAGTGGGGGGGCTGGCGGGGCTTACTGCTACCTCCACTCCTGCTCCACATCATTTTTAATTGGGATCAACAAGCCTCGTTCTCAGTTTCTCAGTCTCATGAAGCTTGCAGTCCCTTGGCATAAGGAGGCAGCCAAGGTAAGAGCAATAATCCGTGAATAATCAAATCTGCAAAAGTGAAACTCATAAATGTGGAGGGCTGACTGTAATAATACTTTATACAAGATTCTAAGCTGTCATCATAACTACAATGATGGAGCCTTGTTATTGTAGCTACAACTGACAATGCCCTCTCCAAACGGACTTTCACAGACTGGTAGTCCCCTGACTGAAGCATTTCTGAGGTGCTGGTGATTGAGGTGTTTAGAAATGACGTCTACAGTGTTCTCCTTGTTAGGGAGTGGGTTGAGGTCAGGCAGTTGGAGAGTCCTCCTTGAAGTCCTTACACAACTGCTTGTCCCGAGGTATCTCATGGGCAGGAGCACACTGCAGATGTGCTGCAGATGTCAGTTGTCAGCACCCTGATCTTCAGCCCTTTGGAAACGCTTCAGTCAATGCACTGCCAGGCTGCAAAGGCAGGATTTTGGGTCACACTCAGATATTCATGACCATAAACATGAATTTCCAGCAATTAGAATATCTTACATCCAGCTTACAATATTGTAATTGCTGAACAGGATACCAGCCAAAAGTTTATAAAAATTAAACAGATGATCCAATTAAAACATTTAGCACAATTAAAAACACATGCAAAGCATAGTAAAGATAAAAACACAGCACTCCCCATTAAAAAAATCATTCTACCACCAATTAAAAGCCGAAGGCCTGTTGAAAGACAAAGGGCTTTGCACACTGGCAAAAGGAGAGTATGGGGCATCATTTCATTTCCTTCCATGGCATTTGCCTAGTAACATTCACACATTTGCTTAGTTCCCTGCCTAATCTCATACTAATGTGGGCAGCACATGCATGTGGCTTTGTTATACTTAGAAAAATGGGAAGTATGGGCTTAGGGAAGTATGGGCTTAAGAGAAGGGTAGCCTAGAGGAAGAATGAAGGTGAGAATGTCCTGCTGCCAGTTATGGCGAGAGGCAGAAAGCAGTGGCGGAGCTTGGAGTGCGTGGAACGGGGGCAGGAGGAGCGGCAGGACTATGGCACAGGGGCGGGGCCACTGTGTGTGTGGACATGGCTGTGGCGCACAAGGGTGTGGCCAGGGCACATGGGGGCTTAGCTACAGGCTGGGATGCCCCCAGAACATTGCCGCCTGGGGCAAGTCATCCTCATCGCCCCCCCCCGCTGTCCCTACGCGACTGGCAGAAAGTCCCATATGTGGATAAGCAGAAAGCTCAAGGGCAAGTTCCAGCTGCCCTTGAGCATTTGGGAAAGAAGCAGGAACCATCACTACCCAGATAAGAGCAAAGGCTTGTTCTCCTTCCCCAAATGTGCAAGGATAACCTGACAGTGTCCCATTGTGTCTCTGCAGCTGTTCAGACCTGAGCCCAGACCTGAGCCCAGAAGGCCCAGGCTGCTCTTGTGCACCAGGGCAGAGGCACTGCACAAGGAGGTACTGGCTACCTCCTTACACAACATTTTTAAAATTGTGATACTAGTGTAACCACCTTGTGATCTTGTGATATAGAATGGAATATAATTTTTAAAAAATAAATAAATAATAATAAATAATCAAAGATTATGCCAGCACAACTCATCACCAGGATTCTAGCTATACAGATGCAGATAAAACTTAATATAAATTTGATGGTGAGTAGGGGATGCAGGTTAAAATCCACAATGTTAAAATTCAAAATTGCAGCATAAATTTAAATTCTTTCCCCTTTGTTATCATTCTGCTATTTTTTTGAGAGAGAGAGGTTGTACACATATTGTTTATCTCAAAGCCCATTGGTTCCCTGTGAGCAATATATGGTCCTCATTCCCTTGTTATCTGTTGCAATATGTCTATTTGC
The DNA here is from genome assembly GCA_948474755.1 of Ctenosaura bakeri. Lineage (NCBI taxonomy): Eukaryota > Metazoa > Chordata > Lepidosauria > Squamata > Iguanidae > Ctenosaura > Ctenosaura bakeri. Next base: position 174,127 of record CAOLHI010002315.1, read on the forward strand.
TGTTTTGTACTTTCATGCTTGGAGTTCTATAACTAAGGCCTTTCCTTTTGGAAATGCCCATAAACTTTTAGTTTCTCATTCATTTAGTTTATCCATGAACAAGAACCCTCTGGGAAATATACAATGTAAAATGCAACAGTTCCATGGCTGAGAAGTATTCAGTCTGCACTAACTGCCTGAACACATTTTGGAACTCCACAGAGTACATCAAAACACAGTATAGTAATGTCTAAAATAGTATTCTGTGGACTAGCTCTGCATGGGAGAATTCCCCTGCATGGGAACAGCTAAGAGGACAGTGACAATGAATTCTATTCTCCCTTTGCATTAATTAGCATCATGATAACTAATGACAATTAAAATAAAACATGTGCTCAAAGTAATTGATGAAAAATACAAATGCACGTGTGTGTGAGCACGCGCACACCCACACTTGCCATAATACCGTGGACAAATATTTGTGTGATCTGGATTGTATACAAAGGCAACCAGAGTCTACTTCCACAATTGTTGCTGCAATCTTCCCAACAGCTGCAATTGTGGACATAGTTGGGGTACATCTCCAGGTTATCCCTGGAGTGTGTTTGCTCCAGGAGGACCTGAGGTGTCCCAGGTACTGGAGAAACGGCCTGTGTGACCCACTTCTATGATGAACAAACCTGACCTGGATACAAAGAGCTTTGTCTCTTTGATGCCTTCCGCAATTCTACCTGTCTGTTCTGATATAACTGTGAGAGGCTGTCACAACCTCTATGCCAGTAAGATGCCATGAAGCCAGCTGTTTAGCTATGTAATTTGAGAGTATTCTGGTCACAGTATGACATGCTTCAGGTTAAAGTGCATCACCTGTTCAGTGTAGAATAAAGTCTGCTCATTTTAGAAGTGTTCTATTGACTGATTGACTAACACTCAGAACATAAGAAATAATGTAATTTTATGCACACTACGACTTCTGAGTGGTGCAAAGTTCCAAGTCAGTGCTGTATGTGTTCAGTTTCATTTGACAGCACTGAAGGATGACAGTATGGCTTCTCTATGTTCCACCATGTTGAGTGCAGCTTATCCCCAAATAAGCGTAGATAGGATTGTAGCCTTTGGCTGGTCGTGGAATCTTTGCTTTATTGACTAATATATGACAGAGGAAACAAATAAGCACTCCCATAACAGATAGCATATATTTGGCAGTCTTCAAACTCCTTTTCCCAAGCTCATTCTAAGGCTGCACCCCAGTTCTGGTTAACCCCAGCTAGAATCTTTCAGACTGAAACTTTGTGCCTGAATTTTGATTACAAGTGGAAAATCGACATCTCCACTACCTTTTTAAGCTGGGATCGATGTTTCACCGAAAACACTCAAGAAAGATTCTCTAGCTAGCAAGCCATCTCCTGTCAGTTACCTGCTACTGATGAGATATCAACTGAATATCCAAGGCTATTAATTAGAAAAATCAGCCAAACAAAACAGGCTTGTTGAGGAATAAGGAATTATGCCAAAGCAGTAAGATTAGTTGGCCAGGGAGTTCAGTATGCTAATATACTGTGAACAATAAAGCCATGCAAAGGATCATACATTTTCTTTTGTGGTAAACCTTTCCTTTGTCTTTGATCGTTGGTGTCCTGGGATTACACCACTAACCCAGAAGTTCAGGTCTGGATGCTGTCTCTGTTGGGTGTGCCTGTTTTTCCCTGTTGTGATTGAGACTGACACCCTTGTTATTTTGGACTGAAAATTGCTCTTGGACGACAACTAGTGGAAAGAGTTACTCTCAAAAAAGGTGGGAATAATGGCAAGAAATGGGTTGAAAAGAATGGCCATTCTCTTAACTAGAGCAGTTTGAAAAGATACAGCTGATTGTTCTTTCAAGATTTCTAATGCACCCTATCCTTTTGATACAGACAGTTGGAGTCACATTCATTGCTCCCACACCAAATGGATCTTTCTAGTTTTAACAGTGCTCCAAGAAGATAGAGCATAACAACCAAGGAAGTGTTATGCAACACGATGACCCAGGGAGCATTATGCTGTCGTGTTTGGGGTTCAATCTGAATACCTATCTTTTTTCTCTATTCTTACTTCATGCATAGACATATACCTCTATGTTTTTGATGGATCAGAGACTTGATGGCAGTATTAAACTCCAAATTAAAAGCAAAGCTCAACTGTTCCAGCTGTTTTGAATCAGAAGGCATCCTCATGTGGAAGATTTTACTTCGTCTTATCTTTCAAGCATCACAGGGCTGAAGCTTAGCCTGATCTGATCAGGCTACCAGATAGTAGTTATAGTAGCCTACAAACAGGGCTGATGTCAGTATGGGTAATCTCTTTGCTTCTGAAGCTTATATTTCCCCCTTTCCCCTCTACATTTGGCCTGTTTGGGTCAAGATACTTAGGCATGATAACTTCCACAGAGCCCACCGGTGGAGGAATTAAGAGCTGAGCAGAGGCATGAAAATTCATGTGAGGGAAAGAATAATCTTAACATAGTGCATCCTGGGAGGTAAAAATTCCAAGGTCTGCTAAAGATCTGCTATGGGTAGAATCATGTAAGCAGAGAAGAGCCAGTCTGTCCTCAGATATGTGGATGATGATGATGATGATGATGATGATGATGAGAATAAGAATACTTTTGTAACCTCATGGAGTTTTCTCTTCTATAGGGTTTTCATATGGTGAAAGCTGATCTGTTGGCAAATAACAATAATGGAAAAAACCCTATTTCACTTGCATGATTTGACCCTTAATAAACAATCCTAAGCTCATCTAAGTTACTTAGTAAGCCTGTGTTTCCCATGCTATTAATCTCTTCCATTCCATGCTTCCATGTGCTAGCTTCATGAAGGCGAGATAGAAGAAGAGAAGAGAGATGAATTGGGCCTTGAGTTTGTTACGCCTTTTTTAGCTGCTGCATGCTGACTTCCCCTATAGGGATGTTGAAAGTATCTTCATTTCTCATAATTATGATCCTTTAGGGATCTAATTTGAAACAGCCCATGTCCCCACACAAATCAATTGCCTGGGATAATATAATAGATACTTTAAGTCTCCCAGAGTGATGAAAATGACTTTATTAGCAAAGGATTATTCCAGATTTCCTGTATCTAAAAACATAATCAAGTTTCTTGGAAGGGCTAGTTATATATCAAATGTCATAAAGAGCCCACACGATCCTTGGAAGTGAAATGGAACTTGCTAGCTAGATCCATACTAAGTAGGGTCAATTCTAATTTTTACTGGTGTTGAAAATCTTGCAGGTCAATATATATTCTTGCTTCTGAGAGGAAAACACCTCAGAACACAACCCTAAAGCATATTCAGTCTGGATTATCCCACTGATTCTCCTCAGTAAGTGTGTTTAGGACTGCAAACTTCAGCCACTCACATATTACAAAGAAGTTGTTGCCATTTGGAGCAAAATCAAGATCTTGACCTCCCATTATTGGCCTAAGTAGATGTCTTCTACCAAATCATGAGATTTATCTTTCCGTTTTGCTAGGATGTGAGACTGAGGAGCTGGGAGTCGTTGTTTATGTGCTGTGGGAAGTGAAATCACTTGGGGAAATAAATTCTGTGGTTTAAGAGGCATTGTTACATGAAGTAGACGATGACATAAACTCTTGATACTTGTTACTATGAAGAGGGAGACCATGTTCACATTCTTCTTACCCCTAGCAGAAGGTCAGTTCTTCTCACCCAAAGGAATGAAAGGGACACACACACACACACACACACACACACACACTAGAAAGAAAAGAAAAGTTTCTATAAGTGGATAGGAGGGAGCTTTAATGACTACAACTTCCAGAGCTCCTGTACCTCCATATTGAGGCTAGGAAATGTTTTTCACAGCTTTGGGAAACCTGAGAATATGGACAAAACCAGAAAATAATGAAAAACAACATAATGTTAGAAATATGGGGGGTGGCTTTTTATTTTATATCTAACAAATGACTGACTGCAGTTTTAGATTCCAATAAGACAAATTGATGACTCAGAAGCAAGACTTGTTAGTGTTCTTGAGCAATGTTTTGCTGTCATCAAGTCATGGGATAAGATTTCTTAGGAAAAAGAAATGAGTAATACAGTGTATCAACTGATTTAGAAAGCTTCCACTTTCTCCCAACTCTCCTTTTCTTTTATCTCATTTTTAAAAAAAAGATATCTACAGCATGCAGGGTGCTTTATATAAATTTAAAATTACGATTATTATAATAAAAGCTGTGGTAGAGTAACTCAAGAAACAAAATCATGTAGAAATAAGAATAGTTTTTACTTTGTAGTATAGCGAATACATAGTGAATATTTATGGTATAGATTTGTGATTTTTGAACCCTTAAATAACACGAAAAGGGAATGGGGTAGAGTATATTTGGGGGAAAAAATGTCATTATGGCATGGCAACCTGAAACATCTCTGTTGACATATCTGATGGAAATACCAACACATCTTTGAAATGAAGATATCACATCATGTTTTGCAATTTAAAATGGGTGCTGCAAGCAATATACTGCATTGAACTGGTTTATCTTAGGGATACACTGGTTAACCACTGGTGAAAAGCCCTGCAGGAAATTTCTAAATTGTTGTAAATCACAGAAATTGGGTCTGATGGCTGAGAATCGTATTTAGTGCATTCACAAAGTTATGGAGGTCATATTTTTTTTTTATATACATGAGGTTATTTTCCCTAAAACTGAATTTTTAACAATGTACAACTTAATTTTCAAATAAAATAATTTAACATGCTCTTCATAACGAACTGATATGTCACCACAAAAGTAAGCACTTTGAAATCACACTGATTTTGATGTGAGAGATTTGTAATTCTTCCTTTGAATTCAGTGAGGCTTTAAGCCACAGGAGTTGTGGCAAGGAAAGCGCATTACTAATACGTGAACAAAGTTTTGCTTTGGTGTTTTGCTTAAAAGTGCAAAATTGATTAAAATAACTTAATAGCTTTCCAGGAAACATTTCCTCGTCATCTCCTCATACATTTTGATTGTGATGTTGACTTGCTTTCAGGTAAAATTATTTGAGAGCAGGCTCGGAATGTAATGCATAAAAAAAGATATCAAGCTAATCTAACAGACTATTTTTGTATGCATTAGCAAAATGGGTTCTGTCTAATCAGAAATTTCGTGCTGTTATTGTGAGCAAGAAAGGGAAGAGAAACACAAGAGACACAAAAGGGACAGCTACAGTGTCTTCACTGATAAAGCGTCAGTGTCTGATCACCAGAGCAGTATTTCTACCAATGAAATTACTCATCTTGTCTGGACAGGCTTGGAAACAGTTCATTGTCCTTTGGTTTAGCATGGGGTATGTCTTTGTAGTGGTGGGCCCTGGATACTGTTGTGAAGAAAACAAAGAGCTTGGCATTGCCTCTTCAAATGATTTTTATGCGTATGTTCCCTTTCGATCCTAGCACAATCCAGCCGCAATGCTAAATACATTTATATCTTATTAATTCCAACAGAACAAAGTTAACAATGTGCTTAATTCTCTTCTAGCAAGTTAAAGACGAATAAATTCAAGTAGCATACAAATTTACTGATTGTTTACAGGATTGATATAAATGATGATTTAATAGGTCTACTGTGGCTTGGAGTACCAATTCTACTTAAGTAAAAATACTTTGGCAAGACTGTGCAGTACATCATTAAAGCAAAAGTTGGATTGTATTGGGAGAAATAAGACTTCACATATTATACAATTTCCAGAGAGTAGACCTGATAGTCTCTTGCAGAAAAACCAAGTCGTCTCTTTCATACTATACAGTTATAGCACCACGATCCCACTTTAACTACTATGGCTGCGTCCCACAGAGTCCTGGGATTGTCAGGTTATAGAGGGGAACTGAGACCATTTCCTATGGAATCCTGGTGTTTGCAGTTTTGGGAGGCCAGCCGGCCCCTCCCAAAACTACACACCCCAGGATTCTATAAGATGTTGAAAATGGAATCATAGCGCTATAACAGCCTAGTGTGGAAATGGCCTGAGAATCTTCAGCCACAGAATCCTCCTCTAGTACCTCTGACAAGACTATACAAACCCCAAGAGGATTCAGGCCTGGCAGTCAAAGAGAAATCACAGGACTCTAATTGTGCAGTGTAAGAGAGACCTAAGCATTTATTACAACATAAGCTTTGGTGGACCGGATTGACGCCTAATGAATTGGAGTCTGATCCATGAAAACTTATGCCATTAGTAGATTTGTTCTTCTTTAAGGTGTCATAAGATTTTTTTTTTCTTTTTACCGGATAAGAGAAAATAATCTTCCTTCAATTAGATAGTGTGGACGCTATCTAATTGTGTTTAGAAATCACAGTTTCTTAGTTTTAGACATATGGCGATGCACATTTGAGTTTATTAATGTTTGTTATTTAAAAAAGGATAAAGAATTCTGAAAATTAAGTTGTATACAGTAACCCAAAGTTTTATGGATGTTTATTTGAACTGACTGGTGAATTCATATTTCAAATATATAATGGCATGAACTAAACTGTCAGATTTATGCAAGGTTTGCTCAAAAATAAGAAAAGCATGACACAACAGAAGGTTTATCTGTTTGTTTTTTAAAGAGAAAGCTCTCATATGCTGTTCGCCAAATTTCTAGTAATTCCTCCGGTTAAATGACATGGAGGCTTTGTAAGAATCATAATATACAAAAATTTTGTTCAGTGCATATTAAAAGAATTAAAAGTCTCAGAGTCTTATCGTAAGTGGACTTTAACCATCCCCAGTTTATGAAAGGCACCCACTGTATGTTACTGACAATGGAAGTCCCACACAATTTTTCACACAGATTTCAAGTTTAAATGTGTTTGCTGAAAAATAGGTACATCATCATACTGGTGGTTTCTAATTAATCTATCATATGAATAACACTGCTATGTTACTTTTAGTCTCTTAATTAGTTAGCTGGTCCTTATTTTAATGGCATCTAGAGTTACCAAAAGAAACATAAATCTGTCAGATTTAAAGAGTTGCAGTGTGTTCCTGTGCATTTTTACTTAGAAGTAAATTCCCCTGGTTTTGGGGGAACTTATTCCCAAGTGAATATGTATAAAATTGAAAAGCGTTGGGCTTAAAGGAACAAAGGTAGGCAAATGTTGAATTCTTCCACTTGACTGATAGGATTTAGATCTGTTTGTATGGAATGTGCTCTATCATACTTTTTGACATCTCCCTCTCTCTCTCTTTTTCCATTTTTCTATCTATCTTAAAACATCTTATAACTGAAGTATTGTTGATTCACTTCCTTGGCTATAAAGGACTGTTTGCAAAGCTCAACATTTGGATGCAGTTTTAACTGCCCCGGACTCTAATGCTGTCCCTGTTTCATTTACTGCACATCCTCATTGATTAAGGATACATCCAGACTGATTAAAAACACTTTAAAAGTCTCAAATTTTGTTCCTGTTCTTTCTGTTTTTATTTTGGAGATCCTTACATGTTTTGTTTATCCCAGAATATTTTTTACCAGCTCCCAATATGATCAGAGACTTCCTATACTAGCTCCCCAGGTTAGTTTATTTTAACTCAGTATGAAACTGGAAAGAAGAGAACAAAATTTGGACTTTTCAATCAATCTGGATGCATCCTAAAAAGACCAGAAAGTTCCTGGTATTGTTTCTGTTCTCTCCGACTTTATTTTGGAGATCCATACACATTTTGCTTATCCTAGAATATTTTTGGTCAGTTCCCAGTAGAATCAGAGAATCCCAGATCAATTGATTTTTAATCTAGTATAAAATCAGAAAGAACAAGAACAAAATTTAGGACTTTTCAACCAGTCTGAATATATCCACAATGGTTCCTTTACAGGCGGAAAAGAATATAGGGAAATGTCTGACCACTGAGTACATTTGCAGTACTCAGGCTTTGGAAGTTTTGAAGAATATGGCTTTCCCCACCAGTTCTTATGGTTCTGTTCTGCAAAATAATCTGATTGTTCAGTTGAGTAGAAGAAAGGTTAGTCTTCATTCATTTGCAACATTGTTCTGGGAAGGTGGTGCCTACTGAAAAATCGACACAGTAGCATTGTAGTTCATTTTGCTATGAAAACCAACCTAGATAAGCCCATAAAATTATTTAAGTATATTTTTTTCAAGGGATGAACTGTAAGGAAAAATGACTGTGCTTTCTATTTCGAAACGCTGCACAGGCCGCTCATTTTTCCTATTTGGCATCTGCCAGCATTGGGCACACTATTAGAGTTTACCCAGTGTTCGCTGTTGTAGCTGGAGGAACAAATGCTTCAAAGTTTAATGTTTTCTTTTGGAATTTCTTCCATTAATTGAAAGAACAGATACTCAGTATCCCACCTCTGAAGACTTAGAGCAAATGCACAACTTCAGCATAGAACTGGGGTGCTAAACAGGTACACCTAATCCACATTATGTGAGCAAGGGATTCATAGTATTTGGAGGAGCTGCAGAGAATCTGGTGATTTCATTGGCACAGTGATCCACTATGATCCCGTCTGCCTATTTTCCCATTGAGCACCTCAGCAAGATATAACTAGAGCTGTCTGTTAGCAACCAGGCAGTCCCTTTTGAAAGTAGAACAGGAGGAATCCATGTTCCAGCATTACGGAGAAATTCATTAGATGTTAACATCTTATGTTTAGAAAATGAGAACAAGTAGAGAACTAACTACACACCTTGAATTGAATAAGTAATATTTCGTCTAAAAAAAAATATTGCTGTTATGTTCCCATTTACCCAACAGGAATGGCTCTGGCATCAGCAACACACCATTTGCTTCTGTAGCTTTGACCTCCAAATTCTTTTCCCAAGGGAAAGCTACTTTGGTTTTGAAATACGGCAAAACTTCCAGAGGAAAGTAGTTTCCTACGAGCAATGCAGCAGTTAAGAATCTCTGCCTTACTGCTTGGGAATTCATGGATGCTACTGTTGGTAGATAGTACTCTATCTTAAGACTGTTTGTTCTGATAATTTTAGGAGGTTGTATCTGTTTAGGCTATAAATTATGCCTTCATGGTACTCAGATATTCAGTTGTTTCTTACAGTAGGTACTAGGAATGCCTACAACCAAAAACAGACTAGCAGAACATGGAGTGTGGTGTGATCAGGGTGCAAATTATAGGTGCCATGATACACAGCCCACAGTAGATGAGCACACAAAAAAGGACCTGGATGGATCTCCATAGAAATAACACTCACTTTCTTCAACAAAAATGACTGTGAACAGAAATGCTCCAGATTGCTGCCTATATCTGCAGTATCATACTGTTTCAACCTTGTTAACTTGTATGTGGCCTTTTCAGATGTGATATAGTCACATAGGTCATTGTGCTAAAATTATGAGTTTCTGCTTTCCTAGTCTTTCCCTATTTGAGATTTTTCTTCTGTAGCTTTATCTAACTAGTCGAACATCATTAATTGTTTAATTGTTTGGTAGTCTAAATGGGAACAACATTTTAGGGGAGTAAAATCAAAGGCATTAACTACTTAATGAAGAGGAATGTAAAAACAAAATAGAAAATAATGATTTCCAACACTAAACAGGATTCAAACAGGCACTCAGCAGACTATATACTAGTATCCAAGAGGCTATAGTATATTTGTATGTGCAAAGGTGTGTTTGACTCTTGTATTTGGCTGAGAATAACTTTCTGCTCTATATTTAGGCATAGTCTGATACTTACAGAGGTGTCAAAGCATTCTTTCACTTTATTCAGAAGGTATTTTACAACGCTCACTTCTGGTATTTTTACACATGGGAAAAGTTTTCCCACTTCTGTGAACTAAAAGCAATCTAAAATACAGAAGACAAAAACTACAGTCTGGATCATAGTCCTAGCCTGTTTCTGGATGTACAGTTTTAAAGGGATCCCATAGAGAAGATAACAAATGAAGGCTGCAGTCTTATCAACAATTTGCTGTGAACCAGTTCAGTTGAATTTAAGGGGACTTCCTCAGAGTAAAAAAACTGGACTAAAGCCAAAGCCTTGTTAAACAAAGGCAGACAAGATGCATTTATTGTTTCTCTCAGTGAATAATAAAAGCGGAATCTAAACTTTTAGCAAAGTGTGTGTCTGGGATATTTTACATCTGTTTTGGGCAAAGACAGATGGGGATTTCCACAAAGCTGACCTTTTGCTTCTTCCTTGTTCTTCCTTTAAATTTAGAAGTCACATTTACATAAGACAAGATTTTATTTGAAGATATTTGAAGATATTATTTGAATATATGTGAATAAATGTTTCTTTTTGACTGATACTAAAGCAAAAGACATATAAAAGTATCCATTCTTAATACAGAATGTTTATGAAGTGAATTACCAAAGGTTGTGAGGTAGAGCCCTTTATTATTTATACTGATTTGAATCTTTATCCATAAAGAACAAATTAATGTTAAAAATATCCCAATCCAGATAAAGGACAAATATTCAAGCATTTCTGAAAAGGTTTACAAGTTGCATTTTTGTTTTTGTTTGTTGTTTTTAATTTCTCTCTTCTCTTTCTCTCTGAAATAATAGAACTTCTGCATCTTCATAACATTGACTTCTTTCAGATTTTAGCCTGCAAATTGCATTCTGGTCTTTACCTGCAATCTCATAATGTTCCTAAAGGACTGTGCCTAAGCATACTTATTTGCATCTCCTCCCACCCCAATTTAATTTTCTTTCCAAACCAGCAATCTCTCTCTCTATCATGAGCATGGTTCACTTTGCGCAGTTTGGTTTAGCTATCCACATTTACATCATCATACTATTTTCTTCATTATGAAAAACTATTATTGTTGTCTCATTGTATTTCTGTGGATGCTTCAAACATAGGAAATATAGAACGTATTTCATGTTTTCACGTGCATGTATGAAATTGTACTATAATTTACACTGCAGAGAAAAAAATGCCATGATGTTCCAATATTCTTCTGAACGAATTCAAAATGAGAAATAGATTCCAAAAATGAATTCATTGTTGAAACATCTCATTTAAACAAAAATGAAAGAAGAGGGGGGGAAATTTGTCCAGTAGCAGATTTTTAAAAAACCCAGGGACATCAGGTATCAAGTTAAGATCCAAATCTTCACATGAATGATATTACTTTCCGTTCAGTGGAAACAAATCAAACCAGAAGTGGGTAAAAAGACTGGTTCTGTGTTTACCTTTCATATGCAACGTGGGAGGGGCATTGCTCAAACAAAACAAATACTGAACATCTGTTTAACCTACAAACTCTCACTTAGACCAGAATGGAGTTGGCTGTTTAAAGAAGGGCTGGCCCCTCATACTCGCCTCCAAAGGACAACACTGTAAAAACACAGAATGCCTGCTTTCTTCATCTATTCCAGACTCTCAAAAGTACGCTACCCTTCAGTCCTCTACCAGTTATTATTTCAGATTTTGCTTGTAAGTGATGTGCTATCTCTTGTCTTATTCTCCCTTTTAAAATCTTTTGTAACAAATGCAGATCTTCCAGCACTGGAATAAAGGAGCATTCCATTCTGCCATTCCCTTTGTGGTATGAAATCTTTGCAGTGACAGCTGCGTTCCCTCTCTCTCTGTGCCTAGACATTTTTATCTTGTATGGCCAATAAAACCATTCTCCCATCGAAGATGCAGAATCTAATGTCATGAGGCCCGGAATCTGAGGATTTTCTGTAAAAATATAACTGAAGGGAATTTTCTCAAGCTTTGCTTTGAGGTCCTGTTTGGGTTCAAAAGGGAGGGGGAAGGCAAAGCAAAGCAAAACAAGACTAGTAACATAATTTTTCATGTTGACCTGAACTTAAAAATAAGATCTCCAAAATAAAAACTGGATTTCTTGCTTGCATGATAACAGAAGACAGGAAGGATTCTCTATGAATCTAGCCCTGTCACACCTCTGTGATTTTGGTTTTCTTGAAAGGGAATTGAGGGTGAACAAATAGGAAGGACTGTGAAAAAGCCCATTGGGGTACTGTGATATTGACCCCACATTTTCTTGCAATCTCACAACATCGTGTCTTTGGCTCCCTTTATCATTTGATACCCACAACCTCCTCCTCCTCCTCCAGTTTGGAAGCCCTGTTCTACAATGCAAACTCAGATGCTGCACCCAGAGTAATAAGAATCCACTACCTACCACTTTGGCAGTTGCGCTGGTTTTACCCTGATGCCGCGGACTAGTGTGAAGCAGACATTGACCAAGCTCCTTCCATCCTCCACACCGAAAAGGCGTAACTGAGCCTCTCATGAGCCACATAGCTGCAACTGGTCATCTTATTGTCCATCTCATCACTCTGGAGTACCTGGTAGAGGAAGTCTATGTACCTGGCCGCCAGCTTGAGAGTCTGGATTTTACTGAGCTTGTCAGAAGGCAGTGTAGGGATGATTTTCCTCAAGGCAGCAAAAGCTTCATTGAGAGACTGAGTCCTCTGCCTCTCTCGGACATTAGCAAGAATCCGTTGGCTTTGGAGCTCTTCGTAGGACTGGGCTCCTGGGCTGGACTTCTTTCCCCTTTTGCCTGGTGTTGGACTTCCATCTTCACTGGACTTCTTACTGTATCTCCTCTTCCTCCCAAATCTCTTTGGCTGCCTCTCCAGCTCCTCTTCACTAGTCCCCAAGCTGTCCACAGGAGAAACAGGAGAACTAGAACTTTCTTCCATTCTTTCTGTAAGGAGGGGAGGGAGGGAAAAAGAATTCTCCCCCTCCTTAAATGGTGTGTGTGTGTGTGTGTGTGTTTTTTAAAAGTGTGCTTTAAATTCCAGAGACACAGCCTTTGGAAAAACAGAAAGGGTTTTGCTGAGCAAACGTTTTCCAGGTCTCTTGAAGGGATCTTATTTCAAGGACCGGGCTGTGCAAAAAATTGAGGTCTTGGAGAGAGGAAGTTATTCTAACTTTTTTGGAAACTTTAGCTGAGCTCAGTTGCTAAATAGTTGTCAGAAATGAGGGAGATGCAAGGCTGCTCTCTGATTGGACCAGCAGGCCAGTGGGAGGAAAGCAGTTTCCCCAGCTAACGTTTTACAGTTTTATGTTACAGTTAACAAAACCTTGGACAGGCACCTACAATAGAAGGCACAACTACAACTTTTCCCTCATATCCCCGGTTCAGTACATACATATTTGTGGCTATGCCAGGATCTCAAAATCAAACACACCAATAGATATTTTCCTGTTTGTTAGCATGCCTGCAAGTTTGCCTATTGTTGACAGGTAATGGAATAAAGCTCCAGTCTGTAGAAGGTTGAAGCACAAGACTTAATTTGGGGTGGGATGGGGGGTGGACTTGGAAAAAAGTTGCGGAATGAGTCTCTTCAATGAACACCTCAGCATTATTGAAATCTGAGGTGCAAAACAGCAACAAAGCTCTCAGTTGAATTTCAAATCTTCTCTGTGTGGAACAGGAGGTTCTTCACCTCTACTTCATCTCTCCCATATAAAAAACAACAGATGTTATGAGTCAATTGTTTTGGTACACACAATTGAATAAATCATTTTTAAATTTACATATTTCTAATAACAGACTCAATCCCTGGCATTACCAGATAGGGCTGGTAAAGTCCTCTATCAGAAAACCTGAACAGATGCAAGCAGTCCATGCAGTGCTGAACTAGATAGGCCAATGTTTCAACTTGGGATAGAGAGTTTCTTATTCCACATATTTCAGGTGTGTTATTGCCAGTGAAGTAAAATATATCAAAGCAAAAGCACACCTTCAGGTAAAAGTTAGCAGATTGGCCTCAGCTCTAATCCACAAAGCAGTTAAGTCGACCCCCCTCCCCGGACTTAATGTAGATATTCTCCTGCATCTCAGAGGCAGGACAATATTAAAGATATAGCTGTGGAGCAGAGGAAATGAAGGAGTTGTCCCCTCCAACAAGGATTTTGCTCTTCAGCCTCCAAATTTATAGCTCAGCGTTAACTTAAAATTTCAGCAGAGAGTTTGGAAATACAATTTAAGCATCTGAAGAAAAGGGGCAGGCAGAGATGCCAACAGAATGCAAACACAGCAAATATTAGATGCGAGTGATTTTCAGTGTCTCGCTCTCTGTAAGGCTCTGTATTGAAGGACTGAAAGAAAATTTCATTTGGTGGGACAGAAGCTTTACTGGGCGGCAATGCTTTTATTTTGCCTTCCTCCTGTAGCTACTGATGGGCAAGCTGTCACCTGAGTATAATAAATCCTAGCATTTCTGTAGTGTTTGAGAGTGTTCAAAGCAGTTCACATTCATTATTTCAGTTATCCTAAGGACTATCTTTGAAGGTAAGTTAGTTTTGTTATAGACATATGGCGGAGAGTGTGGCCGAGAGACAGTGGCTTGCCTAAGGGCACCAGAGCTGAGAGGCAAACTGGGGACCACCACCTCCTGGTTCATAGCCCACGATGGGTCCAGACAGGCAGCTCCCAAGGTATCAACACAGCCAATTCCTCTTTCTCTCTTTGTGTGTCATAAGAACGAAAGATGGTCTAATTAAAGGGAAAACACAGGAAGGTTTTTAATGAAAGAGACATTGTCTGTACCCCTTGTTATGTTATATATTTAGAGGAGGGTGTTTGCACACTGCCAGCAGCTTGCCAGGTAATATCAAAATATTGGGAAATGCTGAGTTTTTAATGTTAAATTTGTAGTATACAGAGCTGTGGTGAACAGCCAAGATGCAACAGCTGACTAATACTCAATTTAAATGTAGATTAGGTAAAAATTAGATTACTTAAAGGCAAAGTTAAATTAGCTTGATTTTTTTTAAGACAATGGCAGGACTTTATTTCATATGCAAATCAGAAAGGTGTTCAGCATTTATCAAAGTCATTCTTCAGACTATGAAAAAGAAAATTAATGCCAATTGTAACATGAAGAGTTGTAACAGAAATTTTCCAGACCATTAATGGAATTATGTGATTTTTGTCGCTGTAAAATAAAAAGGGGGAATTGTGTTAAACATACTACCCTTTGTCAATAATTAGAGTTCAACTTTCTCATTTCATTTTATTTTAGGCTTTTTTCCCTTGTCTTTTCTGTTTCTTCATTTTGTCTTTGTTCTGAGGGCAAAAAATTAAAAGCAGGGCAATTGCATATTAAGAGTCCCACCTGGGAGGAAACCAGTTTCCATTGTGCTAAAGTGTATTATGCTGGTTCAGAACGGAGGTCTGCAGCAGCCACACCATGTTCTCTTATTACACCTCCCAGTAAGGAACTGGCTAAGAAGGGGGACAAAGAAACAAATGCATGAAAAACCAGATAAAGCCAACATAGGACAAAGGCCAGTAGCAGGGAAAGAAGTGTCATTCTCTTCACAGGGAACTAGGAAAGAAATGCTTTAGGAAGTGTTTATATGTACTATAGCCACTGTTTAGGAAAATGATACCATCTGAATGGTAGGTGTACTATGTGTGAGCTGTCTTTTTCAGAGGGAGGCCTGGGTAGAAAGTGGAGATTCCTTGAATTGGTTATGTGCCCCACTGGTCAGAGGACAGCCCTATCTGAGAGGAATGTTCTTCTCTTTGAATTGTCATCCGACCCCAAAAAGAACCATCAGGCAGAAGAGAAAAGGACTGGGCCTTGGAGCTGCTCATCAACAGGAAGCACCCGGACAGCAGGCTCAGCAGGGATGCTGGTCTCCTGGGCCATTTCTGCACTAACCTGTTATAGTGCTATTATTCCACTTTCAACATCCTATGGAATCCTGGGGTTTGCAGTTTAGGGAGGGCCCTCAAAGGATTCTATAGGATGTTGAATATGTCAATAACAGAAAAAGTCCATTATTGAACCCTGTTTCTGCAACCATCCCGTTACCTGGTGGTGTGCAGTTCCTCTATCACACCAGCTCTCATTGTTAAACCAGGATCTTTGACGCATGAACACATGGATGCAACTGATACCACCCAACAGGAGAAAAGGCCCAGGAAAAAGGTGACCAATCAGGTGCTGCGGGATAGGGAAAGGGCAGGAAGAAGGTATCGTATCACTATGGATGCTGTAATGCAGAAGGAGCAGTGGTGTTAATGCTGCTACTCCTCCACCACTGAGGGATGCGTGCAGTAGGGAGTGGTGTCCACGGATCATTCTGGCATGAGGTGAGGTGTGGAAATGGCCTATGATTGGTAAGAACATAGTAGCTCCACTTTGAAACATCCATATTAGTTACCAGTTTGTTTTGGGACCCAGTTCCAATATTTCTAATAATTTAAGTAGTTTACTCCCACCTCCAGAAGAAAATGAATATACTTCTGCAGTATTCTCCCTTTATCCAAACATCCCAAAGTGTTCCCAAGGAATTACTCTGCAGAGAAAAACACACACACAAAAAAATCATGCCGAGTTTGCTGCATAGGAAACCCATTTTCTGTGCGGAAAATGGGGGGGTGCACAAAAAAAGCCTCATGTGTTTTTGTCCACAGAATAATTCTTCCACAACATTTTGGATTGCCAAATATCGGGGGGAAATCGCACAAAATTCTTGCTGATCTATGATTCTTCCCAATAGGTTTTCTCAGATTTGGAAAAACCATTTTTTGAACCAGGGCCAAATAATCACAAATATTGGGTTGTTGTGGGTTTTTCGGGCTTGAGGCCGTGTTCTATTAGTATTTTCTCCTGATGTTTCACCTGCATCTGTGGCTGGCATCTTCAGAGGATCTGGAGACATGGAGGTGGAATGGAGTATATATACTTGTGTGATCCCTGGGTGGGAGGAATGCAGGCGAAACTTCGGGAGCAAATACTACTAGAACATGGCCTCATAGCCCAAAAAACCCACAACAACTCATGGCTTCCAGCCATGAAAGCCTTCGCCTTTACAATCACAAATATTCTTTCACTCAAGGTATTGCTTTTGACCTTTAAACTGATGCACAGCTTGCATCCCCAAAAGCTGGGATATAAACAAATTGAAAACAAGGACAACAGCAGCAACATGCTGCCTAGCACTTGGCTGAGATAACAGCCTTTTCCCTCTTACTGTGGTGTCTTCTGACAGTAGTTAATTGGAAAACACCTATGTGGAGCCAATTGAAGCAATCCTAAGTTGTGCTTTCCTCTGCCAGATCTTTTGTTTCAGAAAGCTGGCTAATTTATTTCCTGTTTGCGAACCCTGATCAAAATATCCAACCTTATTTTGAAATCCTCTAGTCACTCTGAATTGTAGTTTGAAGAATTACTCGCAGTGTGTGTTGAAGTGTAACTCAGCCAGGAAAAGTTACCTTGGAACCTGTCCTAAGTGAAAAGTTGGAAGACTTCCTTGTAGGCATACATCACACTGTACTCCTTGTGGCATTTCCTTCTATATTTCTGCCAGCATGAAGGAAAGCACCCACTGTGTGAGAAGTCCTTCCAATTTGCCTGCCCATAGGCCAAGAAGCAGCAGGGATTACACTAGCCTCATTCATTTCCTTTATTCAGGTACAACTGAAACAAAGCAACATGTTAATGGCTTGGGCTTGCTATCTGGATCAGAAAGAAGGAGGTTCACCACTCTACCCCTGAATTGGGGCCACCCACAGGATGGAATGGAGTCAAGGTTTCCTTGCCCTGCGCTACTCAGATTGTGGAGAAAATCACACACTTGCCAAAAGCAAGAGGAGATACTGGTCATTTATCCTTCATCAGAAAAGAGGAAGTGTTTCATCAGGAAAAAAGGACGAAAGTAGACAGATTTGTCTATGTTGATTTGCTAAAGGATGTCAGCTACACATACATTCAGGGCAAGTCTTGTTGCACATGAAGTTTCTGTAAGCAAAATCCCCAGAACCGCTTCTTAAGGGGAAACTCCTTTTGCAACAAGAGTTATATAAACATTGGGTTTCTGATCTTCAGTCTGCATGTACCACTCTCAGGCCATTTCCATGCGACACTCTTACAGCGTGATGATTCCACTTTCAACCTCCTATGGAATCCTGGGGTTCCCTCCCGGAACTGCAGACCCCAGGATTCCATAGGAAGTTGAAAGTGGAATCATCGCACTATAAGAGTGTCATGCGGAAATGTTCTTAGTTGAAGCCAGAGGATGCAGTTCTAGAGTGAAAACCTTTCATTCACCTCTTGCACACAATCCACATACAATTCCCTCTGTCTTCTGGCCAGATCCTCTTCCCTCCCACACGACACAGTTATATTATTATAATTCTGTTTTAACTGCCACGGCTGCATACTGTGGAATTGTCCTGGGTTTTGTTAGTTTGGTCAGAGTGTAACTCAGAGGCACCAGAAGAGAACTGTCTGCCTGAGAATTTCAAAGGCCCCTTCCCTAAACTGCAACTCCCAGGATTCCACAGGATGCAACCATGGCAAGAAAAGTGGGAATGTTGTGTTATAATTCTGGTAGTGCAAAGGGAACTTCATTTTCACCTTCCTTCCTTTCTTCCCTCCACCTCCTCTTCTTCTTCTCCCTGTCTTTCAAAAATGTTTGTGGGCGCTCACCACTGAAACCATCATGTGGAAAGTGCAAATAAAATCTTCTAGATCTTCTCCGGTGATCCTCCCCCACTCTGCTTTGGGAGCAACTTCCTCAAGGAGGCTGATGGGGTTGGTTCTACCTCAGCTTTTCAAAAGCTGTGGTTTTTTCCATTTATTTAGTGGGGATTTTCACTTACAGATCTAGAAGGTGTGCAAAGTATCAGTTTCCCTCTAGACTGTGTGGTTCTAATGTTCCTTTGTTCTGTTTTTATTTTAGTGGCTGACATAGGAGTGAGCTTGAGTGTGGGATCAAGCTAGTTAAATGGCAGATAAGATTTTAAACAAAGGGATAAATAAGGTCTTGAAACATTTAATAATGGAGTGTCTGCCTCCTGTCAACTAATTTTGCATTTGACATGTACAAAACCAGCTTTCATCCCTTCTTTCCTCTTGCTTGGTTTAAAAGAAAAATTCCTGGAGAAAATGTATAGGAGAAATTGCTGAAATAACTACAAACATGAGTACGTGCCTATATTTGCATGTACAAAGGCAAATTATAATTTTAGTGTAGCATTTTCTGTAAAAGCAATAAAGGTAATAGGAGTTATTTTGAGCTTGGAAGAAATTAAAAAAGAAGAAGAAGAAGAAGAAGCCAGTCTCTAAAAGTTAATATGCCAGAATTCTTTGTAAAACAAAAACAAAACCAAAGGAGAAGGAGAAGAAAAACTTGTTGTTGTTATTGTCGTTTGAAATAGACTGAAGAGGCAAATATGAGACCTGAGGTTTCTTTTTTCTTTGCTTTCATTCCCACCATTTCTTGGCTAATGCACATTAATTAATTGACAAATGACTATTTTTGAGAAATACCTATTTTGGGAATTAGTGAGGAGTAACTCGCTTTGTGTGTTCTCGAAACACTCAGTTATACTGCATATACAGGAATTTTGCTGGGAATTCTCTGTAAACTCAGTTGTTGGAAGACGTTAAAAATAGAAGTGCATTGCCTTGCAGATCAGGCAAGGGGATGCTGAGAAGGCTGACCTGACTGGCAAGTAGCAAGAGTAACTTCCAAAGTCACATCTTGTTGCAAGAGAGAGATTTGGGTATCATGAGTATTAAATATAAAGGAAATTCTTATAGTTGTTACCATCATCCACGTACTGGAACACTTTAGAGCTTTAACCAGTGGCCTGCTGTGTGATGTGTGAATTTATGATTTACTATGGCAGTAATTTTCATCAGCTGGAAAGTAGGAGTAAAAAGAATATTCAAAAAAATATTTGGAAAATGGTCAAAAGACCATGTTTCTTGAAGCCCCCATGAGAAGAATGCTGGGCTGACAAGAATGTTTGCAATTTAGGTCTTATTCTGTGCGAAATTTGCATGTAGTTTTTCCCCAGTAGGAAATAGCATTGTCTGTTCTGAAAATAATATTTCTGCTTGATATTATTTTCTGTGCAGAAAACGCAGTTTAGTGCATTGCATAGAATAAGTCCAGAACTGAAAGTAGCCTTCAAGATCCTCATAGATTTCAGAAACTTTCTCGTGGAGAGAGAAAAATTGCTAAAAAAAAATAAATTAAAATAAAATAAAAAATTCTTGCATCCTTTGAGAATTGAATTAGTGAGAAATTACACTCCTTTTGGATAGTGTTTTTTCACTAAGAAAAAAAGTGGGGCAAAGCCACCTTGCAGTAAAAGTAACACAAGCTGGCTTCCACACTTCCCAGGACAAGCCAAAGCCACTCTCTGAGAAGAAGAAAAAACACAGAGTAAAGACATGGGCAGCAGCAGCAAAAGTCTTGAAGGAGAGAGTGGTTTCACTGGAGAAAGGCGGCCCAGTTAATGAAGTTCCTTTATGCCTAATTCTCGTGACCAGCTTCGTGCGCTGCTGGCGGAAGAATTGAATTAGAGCAGCTTGATCACATTATGATTCCATTTCATTCCTGTGCCAGAAGAGGAAAATGCGGCCCTATGAGGGTCCAAACCAAAACTCCTTGATGTCTGTGGAAAGGCACTCGATGGGTTCAAATAGGCACACATTTAATCTAAAGAATATGTTCTAATCTAATAGCTCAAAGTCTTCCCTGAGTTCTTTCCTTGATTTTATTTTATATGGATTTATTTTTAATTGTGGGCTATAATGTAATGGGCTGGGTAAGTGTGTGTGTGTGTGTGTGTATGCGTGGGTGCGTGAAGATAATTATGTAGGTTCAAAGTCCCTGGAGCCAATCAAAGTGCAGTATTCCTGTAAGTCATCTAAAATAAATGTTTTGAACCCTCTTGGTGGCACAATCAAGATTTAATTAAGGACAGAAATAGAAATGTGTTTGTTCGTTTGTAGCACAACATCTGTGAGCCACTAGTATGGTGGTTTTCTGCATTGCAGTCGTGCAATGTTTCATATTATTATTTTCCATCTTGCCAACCGCAGTTGCACACTTAAAGATCCAGAGAAGAAGCTGCAGCAATGAGCTGCTTAGCCTGCAAATATCATAAGGGTCTTTGGCTATTGATGGTAGAAATGCTGAACTAGACAGAGTGAGGGAAGGCAAAAGATGTAAGATCAAAGGAAAATAGGAACAAGGGAGTCATCCCTGCACTTTGAATTAGTAATATTTGTGAGCTCATGTCCTGCAAATAAGTGGCAGGCTAACAGGAACATCCAATGTGTGTAGGGTGCTGTTTGTGGGCAAAACTGTGCATCAATGGGGATAGGAAGGCTCTGTGTGGATTTTTGTGTGTATATGACTTGGTATATTTCTGGGGTGGAGGGGAAAATTGGGATGCTGGCCCCTAACTACGTCCACCACCAACCCACTTGCAGGGATTCTAATGTCTGTGTTTTCTTCCATGAAAATCCCACCCTTATGTCTGTTATATTGTTTAAAATCCCAAGTCTTATTAAAGTTTTTCAATGCATGATCTGTAGTTGTTGGCTATACATTTTTGTAGTTACAATACTAGTGGCCAAATTTTTTTTTTTAAAAAAAACTGAGCTAAACAATAAACAGACTTAAATTCTTGAAAAGTCAGGCATCATTCCACCTGCCTTAAGCATCCAGGCATAGCTATACATATGCTTTTCTTCAGCATAAAATAGCAATTTTCCAGAGAATGTGTATAAAGATGTACTTCTGGTAAGATTTCATGAGAAGTGAAGGAGATCTATGAGATAATGGTCTGCTATTTAAAAATAAATAAATAAATGGATCCCTAGCATACTGAAATATGTGGTTTTTATCAGAATATTAGAATTTTTATAGGAATGATGCAATGGGAATTGTTATAGCACACAGAAAATAAAATGCAGGATGAATTCAGGTTAAGACTAAAGTTCTGTGCTCACTTAACAGGAGTTAAGTAAACTTTATTGAACTAAATGAGGAGAAATGTGAAGGTTTATGCTGTATTATGATTGATAATGAATTAATTTAATTATCCGCCAAATGTATCAAGTACAGCTAGATGTTTGTTAAAGAATATAGTGATAATTTTTGAATTTGGAATGCATTGTATTCTTTATGAAGAGTCACAAGATGGATTTAATTAAAATAAATAAACAAATGAGTAAAATAAATAGGTAAAATAGAAATTAAATTTAAATAAAATAAAATGAATGAATGAATGAATAAATAAATAGTAAAAGCTACAGAATTTTTCAAAAAAAATCTAAAAAGATAAGGGCTTTGCATCCCTACACAATAAGAATTAACAAAGCAGAGTTATATAATCATCCATTTTGTTTGTAACTGTCTGTATTTAAATGTTTATTTGGTTGATTATTGCACAAATTTTCAAAACTGTCTTTTGTAAAGTTGTCATCTGCAATAATCCATTTTCTATCCATGTGCATTTTGTTTTATTAAAGTAAAATATTTAAAACTGAAGTAAATGAGTAAAGCAAAAAATAATGGAAAAAATGTTGAGCCTACATCCAGTTGTTTGTTCCACTGAATCAGTTATTGAATTGCAAACCTGTATTTCAGAGGAAGGAACTGGCAAAGCCAGCTCTGATTATTCCTTGCCCATGGAATTCATGGAGTCATCATAAGTCAACAAGCAACATGAGCATACACACACACACACACATCAACAATTATATTAAATTACAAGTAATTAAATGGACCAGGTCTAATTGGGACTAGCAGTTGGATTTAGATCATGGATTAAAGGGGGAATGAACTCATCAGTTTAATATTATGAGCATGACAATTTGGGGTTCTGAAACTTTCTAGACTTATGACCTCTTAAGAGATCTGGAAATAGCTACACACATCACAAAATGAGCTGTTTTCTGAATATAAATCATAGTATCTCCCCTCACCAATTTCTTAATTACAAGGCTAGAAAGTCATTTATCAGACTCAGCACTAACAGGACCATAACTGTTGCCATATAATAATCAGAATTGTCAATATGTGCAAACTTGCAATGTGACCAGCTGCAAAAAATAAAACAAAAGAAAAGAAAACACCAAATGCATAGCTTTCAGTAACACTGAGTAAAACAAATACAAGTGAAATGTAAAACAAATTCAGCACGAATGTTTAAAATATAAATTAAGGCACACCAATGAAACGCAACACAGCACAGCACCTACCCAGATAAAAGACTACTTGTAGAGCAATCAAGATCAGTTTCCAAAGACTTACCAGGAGGAAAATAATAGTAAGGAGGCAAACTGTCTCCCCTCAGTAAGGGTAATGTAAGTTTGTAAAGAATGCTTGCATATTTTCATATCCTATCAAAAACAAAAACCCCAGCCAGTCACAGTAAAATTTCTTATATTTGGGGACTGTTTTTTTGTGAAAAACATTATTGCACAAAAAACATCAGAACTTCTGTGATCTCATTAGGGAGATAATATGGCATTCTACATTCTTGTTTGCAAAAATGAAATAAAAAAAAGCTGAAGAGGAATTATTTTGCTTTGAAAAACACATGAAGGTGCTTTGTGCACAAAACCTGTTTCCTGCATGGAAAATACAGTTACCGTGCAGGAAAACTCTCTTTTTGTTCAGAAAAGATTTTTTTGTTTTTTAAAAAAATACGTTTTACTTTGCAGAATAGTTCCTCCACAACATTTTAGAGGACTTGAATGCAGGCAGAATACTATGACATCTGAAATAATCCAGTTTAGATATTTTATCCTGTCATGCCATGATGAATAGTTATTGTACTTTTCTCCCACAGCATGAAAGAATGAAACATTCGAAGATTTACTTTCCTACCTAAGAAATCCAGTCTTTAAGGAGTATGAAACCCTATCCAATGTGGGTTGAGTCCTTACTCTCTCACCAGAAGCACCTCTGCGTTTTCTAGACTAAGCTTTTATTTATTTTTTTTCACCATCATCCAACCTTTTACAGAACCAATTCCTTAGATTTAGATAGAAAGAGGGGGACAAGAGTTGGATGAAATCACCACACAAGGGAACTAAAACCCAGACTCTAGACATAGGCCAGAGTTCACCTAGAGAATATGCATGTGTAAGTTATTCTATGCATTCAGGGCCAAAAAGTCACCATTGTACAATGGATATATTCTGCTGATAGCAGCAGAAGTACAGTTGCACAGACAGCACATTTTTCTGTGTCCTGTCTTTGCAAGTTGCACATTGTATACTGTGGCTCTGCGTCCTATACTTTACATTTTGATTGTACATTGTGGTTGTGCACACTATAGTTTGCATTTGAGCAATGGCACACAGTCATCAGCATGTGTCATATAACGTTGCTATTCTGCATGGGGATTGTGTAGTGCTGCTGTGGATATGTCCCCATGTAGGTATTTATGCTACCCTAAGAGGATGCTGGATTGAGGCCAACGTCTCCTCTTTATGCAGTAAATAGTAAGGAAGACAAAGAGCCCCCTGGAGCTGAGACACTCCAGCAACTCAACAAGGAATGGAATGCTAGAGATACACTGGAAATTATCCATAACAGTGGAATTCTGGGAAAGCTTTTTACAGCCAATATCTCACCACCATCTCTATGAGGCAAGATGGAACCATGCGCTATTACAAATATGAGTCCACCCAGTCAGCCCTGCCCAGTTAGCTTTATGAACCTGGAAAGGCAAGGACTGAAAGGTATCAATTATCACTGGAGAAACAGGGGCCAAAGTTGCATCCACTGGACCTATATCAATTACAGCATCCAAATCAGAACAGATCTGAGTCACTCATATGTAAAATATCTTGCCAATTGAGGCATGTGCACTTTATAGAGCTGTCTACATTCTCTTCTCATGGACCAAGCTGTAAAAGGAAAGCTTCATGATCTGAGACCACAACATTTTGTTTCTGTGTCCAGTTGTCCCCATCCCAACAGCTGATAGAGATGGAGATTCTGAATCCTTTTGTTCTCTAGAAAGCTTGCCATCTGTGGTTTGTGAAAATATCTCTGGATTAGAGTCCACATAGCTATGTCCCAATCTCATGACACAGACTTTATCAATTAAAAAGGAAGTACTGTATTATGGATACTGAATGACTTTTAAAAAAACCATATGCTTTAGGACATACTGAAACAGGTACAGATTTTGAATACGGTAAGACTGAGGTCTCCAGTAGGGTACCTGTGGGTGATATCTTTTGGCCCTACTAAATCTCCTTGCTCCACCTGATTTTTTTTTTCTTTCTCAGAGGAACAGGTACTTTCACTTGTGGCATTAATTTTATGCCAGCACCCACAACATTCTCTCAAAATTTCTAGCAACATTGGTGATCCATGACTAGTAAGTAGTTCTGTAAGTCCATAAGGCAGTTCAGTGGTCTACTTGTTATTAAAATGATCTACAGACCATACAAATTGATCCATATTGGTATACTAAGGCCATCTTTAGATGCCCATCACAGATGCCCCTGTTGGCTTGGGTGTGGTGGGTGAAGGTGAGGTAAGATGAGGTGGAGAAAGAGACCGGTGTTGTGTAGTGCTTTCAACATTGGACTGAGACTTTGGAGACCAAGATCTGAATATCTGCTCAGCCATGGAAACCCACTGAGTGACCTTGGGTAAGTCACATTCGGGCAACCCTCCTGAATAAATCTTTCCAGGAAAACCCCATGATAGGGCCTTAGGGTCACCATAAGTTGGAAACAACTTGAAAGCAAACAACAACATAGATGGTGACTTTTGGGATGATTACATTAGTAGGCCCTCTAAAACTGTGGAAATGGCACAGGGGGCTGAAGCAGGAGGGGGAAATGGAAAGGAATAGCTTTTCACACATCTTTGTGTCTCTGGGAGTATTTTGTTGTACCTCTACTTGGAATGCCTCTTCTGCCAGAAGAAATCTCTAAATAGAATCTGTGGTCTTCTTGAAGGGATATATAGTTCATTAGCTTTCAAACAATGTATGGGAATCTATCCCTGGAAAACCAGAAGTGTTCTGTTAGTGGAAAATGTGTGCTTAACTCTCTTAATTATCTCTTCCAAGTTGTTTTTCCCATCCCAATGAGAAAGCTTTCATGATTGACCACCAGAGGGCAATGCTAAGCAGCCAGATTTGCATATAGAAAATTGAATGCAAATCTCTGACTATTGATTTGTTTTAACAATAGCGATGAAGCATTAAGAGCTTGGAATCTTTCTTTTTTTTTAAAGCCTCTATATTTCTCACCCCAAATTTCCTAACCAATATGGTCACTGTCCATGCTGGATTTGTAATTCTGGGAGTTATAGTCCAACAAAGTAACTTTTCCAAGTTCTGGGAACACCCATGCTCACAAGTTGTGTGCCTGTGATTAGCATTTGCAAGGGGGCAACCATTTTTTTTTAAAGTAGAGTTTGAGAATTAGCATGTATATATATTGTTTTTTGAAAAAAATACTGTACCTGTTTTTGTTACACATTGAGAACAGGCTACAAGAACAGAGGTCCTGAATTTGATCCAGCAGTACTGTCCAACAGTATCAGAATTTCTTGCCATAACATTTTCTTTTTGGAAGTCACTTGAAATAAAGACACTTTGAAGAATTTATCCAAAGAATTTGAAAATTTATTTATTGTGAGACAGAAATATAAAATTAAATAATAAACAAATACATTAGACACATGCACAGACAAATGAATCTAATCACAACATATTTGTCAGGCACTGATTATACTTCTCACAGGGTGAAAGTGCCCACTTATTATAACTGTAGGATTTCCTATATCATGTTATTCATCTTTATACAACAGTCTTTGAATGTGCAACCTTCCAACCATAGAGGATACCTTTGGACTGCCCTTGCCACATTCAGCATATTTCTTATGATCAAAAATGCAGTTTTCATTGTGTTAGTTAATTCCTATTCATAGCCCATTTCTGCACTACACTGTTACAGTGTTGTTATTCCACCTTCAACATCCTGTGGAATTCCGGGGTTTGTAGTTTGCTGAGGCCAAAGTGCTCTCTGGCTGAGGATTCTAAAGGCCCCTACGTAAACTTACCCGTATAAACCCCAGGATTCCACAGGATGTTGAACGTAGAATAATAGCACTGTAATAGTGTAGGGCAGAAATAGACGTAGACAAATATTACAGGGGCATATGTAATTTAGAAATTTCAGACACTCTAAACATATTTCAATCACAAGAACAACTTTTGAAATGTTTTACTTGGACTTATGATATAAATGCAGTGTGCTTCGTGCACTTAGAACTCAATGTGTATTGTATGACTTTTAGCTATAACTGTAATTGTGTAGTATTTTATTTTTAAAATAATTTGGTCTATGACCATAAATAAAATATTGATTGATTGATTGATTGATTCCTTCCTTCCTTCCTTCTCCGGCCAATATTTTTGGCCCATACAGAGGAGTATCATCTGCTCCACTGCAGAGATGCCAAGATGGACTGATACCACCTTGCATGCCTATTGCCACAAAGCCCAAATAAATGATGCTTCATTTGTAATTCAAAGCAAACTTGTAAGAAATGTTTCATATGCTTCCCTCCTGATGAAATAATGTGGGGATCCAAATCTACTCTCGTCTGTATTTACTGCCAAAGGAGGAAGCCATTTCTCTCCTTCCCTTATCCAAGACAGACAATACCAGTAGCAGCTGCTGTAGCAGCTGCAACCACAGCTGGAGAGGGATCCCAGTGCTGCAAAGTGTTTGTCTACATTATTTGAAAACAAAGCACAAGCACTGCTATGAAACTGTCTGTGCACACCTTCCCGTGAGCCATCCAATGCGGATGAAGGGAATGCCACTCATCCCACGTTGCACAAGATCTTATAGTACAAAGTTGCTCTAGGTACAATTAATACTATGCTCAACTTGGTTTCATAGTAGCAGTTTTCAAAGAGAGAGCCATGTTAACATGTTTTAGTATTTTTTAAAAAAGTAAAATGAGTGTTGTGGCCCTTTTTAAATATATTTCATCATAAACTTGTGTGGCTTCCAACCCTTCTCTTCAGATACATGGAGTGAAGCCTACATAGGCTGACACTTTCATATGCATGGGGACTGGTGTGTGTGGAGGTGTATCTAGAAAGTAATAGAAATGCAAAACATGTTGGCATAGTGATTGGGTAAAAAAAAATAAAAATAAAATAGAGATCTTAATGTCACACTGGCTAGCACTGGCTTTATACATGCATGTGCCCTTTCTTTGGGTTGGCATTCCTTTCCTTTCTCTACAGCACCCAAAGCCACCCCTCCAACCTACTGAATAGTCTCTGAGATCCCCTGCAGATCCATCACCTACTTTGTGTGGTACAGGATGGATTGCAGAAGCAGCTCCCTGTAGCCAGTGAGGAAATGATGACATCAGCACCCAGCGCTGATGTCATTTCCTGGGGTCTCCTGGAGGTGACTTTGTTGTAACACTGTTGTAACAATTCCATGTCTGGCTATGGAGATGTAGCCAGGTGCTTCTGTAATCCTACCTGGTCCCCACTTTACAAGGAATGGCCATGACTGGTCTCAGTTGCTAACTCAATAACTCAGAGGGTGGCATAGGTCTGCATGTCAGACCTACCACACTATACTGAACCACACAGAATTGCACCCCTTGAATCTTGTTTCTGAGAAGAATCTGGTATATATAGATGATGACAATGACAGCAATGATGATAATAATGACAGTGACGATGGCTCTTCATTGTTCTTAACAGGATGATGGTTGATGACAAGTACATCAGGAATAAAACGATAAAAAATGTACAGTAGACAAAAGTCTTTGTTTAAGCCTAGTGAAAGTGTTTAACCAAATATAACCTACTGTACAAATATGCAAAACTTAGGAACAAAAATTGTCTTACATGCCACAAAGAACATGCTAGCACTTGCTAGGATATTTTGCATTTCAATTACATTTTATACATACATATACACCCAATACTCCTCTTTAGGTGGTAGATGGTGCACCACCCAAATTACATGAATGGTGCCCCAATGTCTCAAAGGAACCATGTGTCTTCAGTAGCAGATGGCTCAAGGAGTATCTGCCTGAGTGCAGGAATGGTTTTGCTCCCCTGTTAAACACAGGGAAGTTGAGAGGGAGCACATCTGGATCCCTGGCTGCAGTATCAGCTGGAATCTTCACCAAGGATGGAGACCAGGGCACAGCGACATAAGGAGTGTGGTCATGCCCATGACGTGCTTGCACTGTGATGTCATGCAGCCCGCACTAGGATGGAAGGTTAAGTTGGTTGCATCTCATCTAGCCTGGATCCTCTACTCCTGGCCCTTTGGAAGCTAATGTGTCTTAAAATAATTATTGTGGCCCTACTCACTGGCCTGCCATTAAAGGCTGAAAGGTTGGCTGGTAGAAACACTCTTGCCCTGTGGAATTCTCTCCTGAGAGGCAGATATAGGCCCTTTCTGCACCAGGAAATTAGAACGGGGCAGTGCGTCCTCGCAGGGAGGTCGTCTGCACCTTGGAGCAGACTAGGAGTGGACTACTTACCACAGATCCACACCTCAGTACACTCCAAGACGACCCCAAGTGGTCCTCCAGCGTGTTTTTGAAAGACTGGAAAAACCAGATCTTTATTTTCCTAGAATGCCCCATTGCATTCCTGCTCCCTTGTGCTGATTTGCAGGCTCACACCAATGCAAACCTGAGATCTGTGGAGGGTAGGCTTTAGGTGTGGTGAGCTTCAGAGGTTGGTCAGGACCCATGACCAACTGAAAGCTGCCATTTTGGAAGCCACCATTTTGGAAGCTGGAAGCCACCATTTTGGAAGCCGGAAGCCACCATTTTGGAAGCCGGAGCTGCCATTTTGGAAGCTGGAAGCCGCCATTTTGGAAGCCGGAGCAGTGCGGATCTACAGACCTCACACTGCTCCGATTCGCCCTGGACCAAGGAGAAGCCCTGCGGAAGGGCTTCAGGGACAGTTCACGTTGCTTCAGACCCCAGAAGAAGCGGTAGGTAACGGCACAGAGTGATTCCCTCGCCTTGTGCAGAAAGGGCCATAGTTAGCTATGTCCATTTGTTTCAAAATGTTTTACTTTGGCCTTTAATTGAAATTGTCTAAAAATGTGTGTTCAACTAATTTGTATGCTTTATTTGGAAGTAAATAAATAAATCAAATGTTGCAACTCCATGCCATAAAATAAAATATTAATAAAACATTACTTCTTTGCCTTTTGGTTAAGACTCTGTGTCTTATCTATTCTTATCAGATTGAATCATTAGCCAGAATCTTATATCAGGAAAAAAGGATATAAATAAAGATGATGATGGGAACAACAACAACAATAATCAAAAACAACAATATCAGTCTATGTAAAGTCGAAGGCTTTCACAGCCAGAATCCGTAGGTTGTTGTGGGTTGAAAATGCCAGCCACAGATGCAGATGAAACATCAGGAGAAAATACTAGAAGAACATGGCCTCAAAGCCCAGAAAACCCACAACAACCAATATCAGCCTACTCAGTGAAGTATAGTTAGCTAAGTAACCTCTCCTGGCCCAACACCTCCTGCCAGCAGAATGGATCTGCTTCTGGTGCCCAGTAAAGAAGGTTTGGAGGGAAGGTGTGATTGTGACAATAGTGTCACAGTCCTAAGTAGCAATTATGAATACAAAACAGTTACTTAAGTTTACTCATCTATAATAGTTCCTATTCACAGTTGTCACTTAGTTATGATGGTGGCATAATTACCTCAGTCATATAAATCCCCTCCAGACCTTCTTTACTAACTGCATGGAGAAAAGGAGATCCATTCTCCTGGCAGTGGGGTGAGTGATGTTTCTGTCAGGGTGGGGAGGGTGTCAGGCCAGGAGAGGCTGCTCAGTTAAATATACTACAGTGGCTCTTCCACGTTCTTGAGGATTCAGGGGGCAGAAATCCTTGTGAATGATGAAAAACCATGAATAACTCCCCCCGTAATCCCCCTCCATTCCCTTCAGGGGCCCTCTCCCATTCCCTTGCCTTTTGTGCACTGGGGCCAGAGGCAAGGAAATAGGAGGGGGAGCTCCAGAGAAGAGAAGGAAGGCATGCAAGTGTGCCTCCCCCGCCCCGATTCCCTTGCCTTTTCCCTCTGTGCATTCTCAGAACCAGGACTAGAGGCCAGGACACTAGAGGAGAAGCTCCGGAGGGGAGAAGGAAGGCTCCAGCATGCCTTCCCAATTCCTTTACCTTTTGTTCAGGTGCTTGCCTTCCTTTCTCGTGCTCAGCAAAACACAAGGGAATGGGAGGAGGAGAAGGAGGAGAAAGCACACACACTCTTTGAGAATAATCAAATTTGTGAAGGTGAAACCTGAGAATGTTGAGGGAGGACTGTACTATATACTACTATTGCTGGTACAGGATTCTAGCCCTTGTTTGTATTTTATAAATTAATAATATATTGAACACCATCCAATTAACTTTGGCTATTGGGAAATCCAGGACGTAAATCAAATGTTTAGTCCCAGCTTCAGCAGAGTCACTCAGTCAATGGAACCTACATAAACGTTGACTTCCAGATTTCCTTCAAAGTACAAATAAATAAATAAATAAATAAATCTGCTGTTATTACTGGATCATTTTAACATTAATGTATGATTTTATAACTAGAGAAAAACAGTTGGGAATCACACAGTGCTGTAAGCAGCAAGTATGGCCATTTCCGCACTAGACTGTTATAGCGCCATTATTCCATTTTCAACATCTTATGGAATCCTGGGGCGGCCCCTCCCTAAACTACAAACCCCAGGATTCCATCGGATGTTGAAAGTGGTATAATAGCACTATAACAGTCTAGTGCAGAAATGACCTATATATGGCTGGGTCAATGGAGGGCAAAAGGCTCTGTGGCAGAACTTGGATCTAAGAAAAGACATATAGCCCATGGAAGTCAAACCATGGCTCTTCCAAGATGGTGGATTCTAGCCTGCAACCTCAGCCTTTGATGCAGAAGGTTTACATTAATGTTTAGATTTTAGATTCCAGTTTCTAAATGTTTAAAACATCCACATACTTTTTTCTGGATTTCCTACAGTTATGAAGCTAATTCAACTTAGATTATTCCATTTTTTTAAAAGTATGATGCTAAACACCACATTTCAGTATATTTAAATCAGCTCTATTATGGATGAGGTTCTGCCACAGCAATATTTGCATCTTAAAAAAAGAAGAAGATGTGGGCTGGGAATGCATTTTCCTCCGTATTTGTGAAAGTGCCTATAGCTGTTTGTGAGTCTCTCAACCAGTAGCATGGATGTGTTTTTGAAATCATTCTTGTACTTCTATGGAATATCTCTCTTCTGAGTGATGGGAATTCAGCAGATGGTGTCAAGAAGCCAGATCTTTTGAAGAACAGTCTTTTTCCCCCCTTGTATACAGAGCATCTCTTAATCCCATTTTACCCAGGACAAACGGGCCATCAGATCTGGAAAAAGAGAACGAGCATGTGAGTGAGAGTGAGAGAATGAGAGAGAGAGAAAGAGAGAGAGAGGGAGGGAGAAGTAATAAACCAAATGAAGAGGGAAGACCCCACAATCACTCCCATGCACCTCAGAAGAACCAAACTCTCATTTCTTCTGAAGAAGCAGCTTCATTGTTCACACTCCTCTTCAGCTAAAAAAGATGACTAAAAGCTCAACAAAAACACATGCTTCCAAGAAGCACAGCAGTTTAATTTAGAAAGATGGGAGCATGCTAAATTGTAATCTCCCAATTACTTTCTCCATCTGCTACATTATATTTGCTGAAACTAATAGAGAAAAACATGATGAAAAGAATTAATTAACATATGGCATTCTTGCCTTTTAATTAAGGTACTGGTTTATCTTGTTCTGTTAGTGAGAATTAAGCCAGGAGTTTGTGTATTGATTTACATTAAGGTTGGACATTTGAATTGGATTTTTATGTCTATTTGTCCATGGTCCATAAAAGAGGCAAAATCTGAATTGGGAACTTCAGGATTTAATTCATGCTCCTTGCCCTCCTGCCCCTGTCCACTGCATAAACAACCAGCTCAGTCTCCCTCATAAGAGTATTTCCTAAGAGAAAGAAAGATGGCCAGAAAGGTAGGGAGTTCAGAAACAACCTACAAGTTGGAGAGGAAGGAAGATGGATGAAGATATCTTGCAAAGAATGAAAGATTCTTATGAGAGATACTTACGAGAGCTATGTTTACCTAGCTACATAGCGGAGGCACTAAGATATCCTGTTAGTGAGTCGCAAAGATGTAAATGGTGTACTGGTTTGAGAGTTGAATTATGATGCTGTAGACTTGGCCATGGAAAGCCACTAGGTAACCTTGGGCGCGTCACATACTGTTAGCTCCAGAAAAGCCTGTGATAGGTTCACCTTAGGGTCACCATAAGTCAGAAACAGCTTCAAGGCACACAACAACAACAATATCTGGGCGCTGGTAACAGTGTCCCAATGTGCATCAGGCTCTACCAATGTGTATTGGGACTCCCTAGCCAGTTTCCTGATGCACAACAGAACCGTTCCATATCGGTCACTTTGCTGGCTCCACTATGTAGTAATGTAAAAGCAATCGTTTACTAGATATTGAGGTTATGGAACTGCCCAGTTCTAATTCCTGCAGACATAAACCCACTTATGCAGACATAAGTCCTCAACAGGATTCTGGGCACTGTTCATATCTTTCTTTCTTTCTTTCTTTCTTTCTTTCTTTCTTTCTTTCTTTCTTTCTTTTCTTCTTTCTTTCTTTTTTTTAACATTCTCACCCCCGACGCATTACTTTTCAATAAATAATCTGGTGGTTACAAACCATATGTCCAGACAGGGAGAAATTTAGTTCACCACTGCACAAAAAATGTCAAATTACAAGTCAGACTACATTCTGTACATCTGTACTTATTAATATATAGGGTATATTTTAAAAACCTGCTATATTTGTATTTAAAATTTCTATATGAATTAAACAAGTTGCAAGGATCTGTGAATGCAAAGTTGCACTTCATTGTCTTTTCTCAGGGTACTAGACCAATAGAGGCAATTAGTTATCATTCATTTAAGCTTTTGCATATTTGTATTGTTTCCCTGCTTGGTTAAATGAGTTTCATATTATATTATATCTCTTAGTTGTTGTTGTGTGTTTTTTTTGGTGCAAGTTTCCATGGTGAGAAAACAGAAAAAGTGATTCAATGCCTTAACGTCTACTTGAAGAATAAAATCAAGTTCTTGCATCAGAAAAGCCCAATACTTAGAAGTAGTGAAGTATCTAAACTGTAACCTAAACTAATTATGCCATGCAAAATTTTCAAAGTCAGACTGGAAACTTTCTGATGTTCGGGGAGCATTATCTTTCTAGGGAATATCTAAAAACGCAATGACATACTAAACAATACTTAAAACTGCATTTTAATATGCAGCAGTATTAATGATCTTTTCAGATATTTGCTCCGTTATCTGACTAACATATGCATGGGGGAGAATGTTCTGCTAATTCAGGTTCATTCTCCCCCCCCCGCTTCTACTCTGATTTTGATGTTGCAATGAAAGCCAAATTGGAAGGCAGAGCTTGAAAAATACATGTTTTGTAGACTTACCACTTGTGTTCCAGATTTCATCCTGATTGTCCTTATATCCATTTTTCATACATTTCTGCACATAGGATTTGGGGTCAGATCCTGAAGTCAAGATATCACTAAGCAGTGCAATGTATGCAATGGCCAGTCGGAGAGTATCAATTTTGGAGAGGCGCTTTTCATAAGGGAAAGTTGGTATATGGCCCCTGAGTTCATCAAAGGCAGAGTTGATACTGAGCATCCTCTTTCTTTCCCTAATGTTGGCAGCATGTCTTTGTATCCTGTAAGGGTGGGCTGGAAAGAGTCTGTGATATTTATGCTGCAGATCACTATCATCAGATTGAACCAACAAGGAGCTGTCCAATTCAGCACCACCCTCAAGCTGCTGAATCTGCCCACCTAAGTCTGGGAGTGGTACTTGCATATCAAGAAATAAGGATTGACTAGAAGTAGGCATCCAAGAAGACCCTTCACCTGTAAGAGTAACACAGTCATGTGCAAAACTGTCTGGCTGAGTGGGGAGTTGGTCAGTGGAATCCTCGCTGAACCAGAATGGACATTCTGATGTTGAATCTTCTTCGTGATTGAAAAAGGACAACTCCATTACCTTAGCCCTTGAACTGCTGCTGATCCACAAATTTCCTCCTCAAACGCATTAGAAAAGTAGTCAATAATCAAACATTAAACAAGGTTTTGAGTCCAGTTTGTTACTGCTCTAGGCAAAATCCTTTAGCATTTTATTCCAGATTGCAAACTGGAAGGATTTGAAGCTTTAAATACTTGGGTACCTTCCTAAGAGGCTGCTCTTGTTCTATTATCTCTTGACTATCATGGGATAGCAATTTATTTTCTATTGAGTTCCATGTTCAGAAACCATTGATGTCATTACCAAGTTTGCCCACAAGTTCATTTGCTTTACTCTTTGCTTTCTCTTTGTAGAATAGATTCCACAGACTTTGTTTTTGGGGAACAGAAAAGAATATAAAGTGCTTCTTTTTATCCCTTCAGTACTATTAACAGAGTGATATGCAGCCAACTGAATTAAAAACACAACAGTTGAAATTTATCCCATTATAATGGTGTCAGAAACACATGATACATCCCCATTGATGAAGTGAGACCACTTGGGCTCTCTGTATTATTATCATTTTAAAAAATAAGGGATGAGTGAAGGGGGAGAGAAATCAGTACAAATCTGCTATGGTGAACTGACATCTGATGGGACTGCCATCTTTTAAAACAAAAAGAGCTGAAACTGTTTTTCTGAAAGTCTAACATTCTGAATTGAAATAAATAAATAATAACATCAACTGATCTATCACATGCAGTACAAAATCAAGAGAGATTAATGCAGAGACTACTTTTATAATCTGATTGATATGCAACCCAGTGAAACCTTAAACAGAAGTCCAAATATTTTTCATTAACTGGGTTCTATAGAAAATGAAAGAGTAGAAGAACCAAGCAAAGGCATATTTAAAAAGTCCTTGGACCCCACATATCAGTGACCAGTCTCCCCCAGTGGGAGGAGTAGGGATAGGTAGATGCGGAGGGAATCCACCCTGACTTCAGAATTTAGAGGAAGATTAAAGTTCTAATGGCAAAGCAGTGGCTTGAAAGGCGTGGAGGTGAATGCAAAAGGACAAACCCAGCAAGGCAGGTGTCCAGCTGGGAGGGGTTCATAGGCAGGGGGACAATCTAACCTCAGATACCAGATTGAGAAGCAGCAAGGCCTTGAGAGCATTCAGTTAAAACTCCTGGGTAATTATCTGAAGTATGATCTTTTCCCTCTCAGAACTAATGCTCCACTATTTGAGATTTTCTTGTTGTCATCCTTTGTTGGGAACACTGATGTAAAGGGCTTTTTAAAATTTATTTATTTATTTTTGTAAAAAAATAAAAAAATAAAATAAAATAGATAGGATACAAAAAATATATATACTTGAATAGGAAAGATCTCTAGAAACGAAGCCTAAGAATGATAAAATATAAACATAAGAGTATAATAATATTACATAATATATAGCTTAGTTTAACATATCTTAAGATATGTTCATACCTTCATACTTCCTCATTTGGGTTCCAATCATTCCTCTTCCTCTCTGGTTTCCTGATAAGGTTGTCCTTATGATAATAAATTGACTAAATAAATGAGGATCTATTTCCTTTCTTTAAATACATCAAGGCTCTATTGATATCACCTCTTTTATAACATCAAGTTTTAACATTATTACTATATAGAAATAGTTTTATATTACAGATAATTAGAATGAACTGAATAAAATTCAGCCATATCTCTCTCTTCAGTCAACAAAGCTTGCTATTGTCAAGTCTCCCCATTTGCTTTTAAAAAATTGTATAATTAGATCCCATTTCTTAACAAACTTTCCAAGAGGGGTCCCTCTTATTAATGTCATCATCTTATCAATAATTGCCATATCAACTAATTTTATTTCCCAGTCTTCTATATTTGGTATATCTGATTTTTTCCATTTTTTAGCATAATTAATCCTTGCAGCTAATGTCATACAGAATAAGATTTCATTATGTTTCTTTTCCAATTCATCTTCTGGCATACCCAGTATATACATTTGTGGTGACATATGAAAATGTATACCCAGAATTTTTTCAGTCTTCAAATGTATTTGTATCCAATACTTCCTAGCCTTTGAACACGTCCGCCACATATGGTAGAAAGCACCCTTCTCACTTCCCCACTTCCAACATTTATCACTATAATTATATATCTTTGCCAGTCTCTCAGGAGGAAGGTACCACCGTAGATGCATTTTATAAATATTTTCTTTTAAATTGTGACACGCTGTGAATTTCAGTCTTCTCTTCCAAGTCTTCTCCCAGTTCACTAAGTCAATTGAGTGGCCCAAATTTTGAGCCCAATGTATCATTGGCTCTTTAACAACCTCCTCTTCAGGGAACACTGGTGTAAAGGTTGAAGGTTGCCTTTGAAACTCATGGAATGCCTAGAGAAACATAAACTGAAATTCTGAAGATTAGCTACTCCACTGATCTGCCTTGAATGCATGAAGAAACTGCTGTCCTGACCAGAGGGTTATGTCTGCTTAGACTTTAAGGCCCTGGTAAGATAAATGGTAATTTAATGATCTATTCTACACCTTATTTCTGCTGCATAGTGATTGAAGACAGAAGGTACAAGAATCTCCCTCCACTAGGATCTGGTGAACTTTGGTATGCTCTGATTAAAAACAAATTGAATTCTCATTCAATTCTCATCCATTCTTAGGTTGCATGTGCCTCTCCTGCATTGGGAATTGCACCATTACATCTGGGTTGAACAATGCAAACTGTCCCACAGAGCTCATCAGGGCTTTTAAAAACTGGAGTAATTTTTCCTGCATGTCATCGTTCCTTAATCTGTCCAGTCCCCACTGGTTTCCATTCATTGGCTGTGACAGTTTTGAAAACTAGATAACTGGTGCATTTTTTGCATGTCCTTCACAGCCTGATTCTTTCATTTCTTAATGATTAAGAATCAAATGAGATTATTGGAAATTTTGGCCCTTTCCACACCAAATCTTTTCGTGAAGACTTCCGGTGGGGGTCCCGGCAGCAGCTCTGCCAGGACAGGAGCACAACAGGAGTGCTCCCCTCTGCACCGGCTGTCTCCCTGCGGAAGGGAGTGTGATAGCCATGCTTCTTCCTTCTGCAACACCACTGGATACTATGCTGGGGCAGGAAGTGCAATCATTGTATATCTTCGGCTTCTGCAGAAATGTCCAGGATGGTGGTGGAATCATGTGTCATTGACAGGGAAAACCAGTCAATGATTTAATCCATGATTGCACTGGCTGGCGACAGGAGAAGGACAAGACTGTGACAACATCATGCAGAAGTGTTGTTGCAGTCCTGTCCTCCTCCCATCCCCATTGCAAGATGGGAGGGTGGTGTTGAAAGGGCCTTTGCAGAGGTACTCCCTTGAGTGTTATTTAGCATTTACAATTTTTTTTGCAGAGTTGCTTTCTCCAGGAATGAAAGATGTTGTTTATTATAGCATATGATTTTTCTCACATACTTATCCATTTAGTGTGCTTTGTTTAGTAAAGGGCCACTGGAAAGTAAACATAGTGTTAATTTGCAAGTCTGAATGTTGAACTACTGAGAAAATGTTGAACTTCTGAGAAAATACCACAGTAGAGGGAAAACAGGGCCATTTCCACACTAGACTGTTACAGTGCTATTATTCCACTTTCAACATCCTATGGAATCCTGGGGTTTGCAGTTTAGGGAGGGGCCTCAAGGGCTCTTTGCGGTCCCTCCCTAAACAGCAAACCCTAGGATTCCATAGGATGTTGAAAGTGGAACAATAGCACTGTAACAGTCTAGTGTGGAAATGTCCCAGGTTGAACACAGGACATACACACATCCCCTAATGTCAACTCTTTGTGTGACATCAGTTTTCTACCAACAACATTGTTCGAACTTGACATTTTTATACTATTCTCTGTTGCCACCTCCAACAGTTTCCTAAGTCCTCACTGTGGTAGTCAATTATGCTATTAATATGAATGTTAGCCACTGTTTCATTCTAATACAAAGTAGTCTGTATGTAGGATCTAGAAAGGACACCGATTTTGATTGCTGTTTATGTGGAGGCACTTCAGAGTAAGTGGTCTAGAAGTTGCAAATCTTACTTTGCTTACTGGGAGTCATCCCAGTTTCTGTCTGTCCTTCCATTGTTCTCAGATTTAAAAAGGATATTTGGAGTAGCAGCAGAAGTACTCGTGGGAAGAGGTGCTTGGGAGTAAGAGATTCTGGGGGAAGAAACTATTGGCAACAAATGAGACACTAATGATGTTTCTAAGAATATGAGAGATTTGGTCCAAATGGAAAAGGTATTTAAACTGGGGAAAAGGTTATGGAAGGGAGGAGAAGAACATTGGGATGGAGAAATGAAAGGCAAGGAAAGACTGCTAGTGTGAGCTTCTGCTTGCTTCCATCAGAGAAAATGTTCAGAACAAGCAAGTACAGTGGAAATTGTATTCAAGGATTCCAGCACTGAGCTTGATTTGCTCAGGAAAATAACACCACCACAAGGCTACCTTTTATCAGCCATTGCAACTGGCACTGTATAGTTGTGAGCCTATTGTGTGTCTGATGACTGTTTCACTAACAGAAAAAAGTTGGGGATTTAATCAAAGAGCTGTACTATTTTACCAACAGCTTTGGACAGTCCCCAGAAAGACTATCACAGAATTAATGGAAGAGTGGGGATACAGCAATATTATTTATTTGAAGGAGATGGAAAGAAATGATATTGGCATTTCATGATAAGAGCGTTGATACAGGTCCACCACTCCAGTGACTCAACTGCTGGTGTTGTCTTGATTTGTAATTGTTATCCTGCTCTTCTTTTTGTGGATATGCAATATTAAAGGGAAAAAATTAAAATATAAAGAGCAAACTTCTATCACTTGAAAAGAAATCAGTTTAAGACAACAGCCAATGAAAACCAAGCATTCCTCAAACATTTCCCAAAAATCCTTTCTGTTCTTCAACCTCAGCTTTGATTGGCAAAAGTCAAGAACTTGCTAGAACAACGGGATTTTGACAAGAGTTTGTATTGACACAAGTATCTTAACAAGACATTCATCAACTGTTTGATGGAAGCCAGGGGGAGACGATTTCACTATCAGAATGCCATATTTTGTGTCACAAGTGCAAAAACCCACCCTTGTGATTTGCAAAAAGTATCTACAGATACTGCCTGAGTAACTATAGTATCTTCCTGAAATGATCGAGTTCATCATGATCATTCTCTCCCCATGGAATTATGATGTCATAT
The DNA here is from genome assembly GCA_948474755.1 of Ctenosaura bakeri. Taxonomy (NCBI): domain Eukaryota; kingdom Metazoa; phylum Chordata; class Lepidosauria; order Squamata; family Iguanidae; genus Ctenosaura; species Ctenosaura bakeri. Next base: position 214,229 of record CAOLHI010002315.1, read on the forward strand.
TGATGCATGTGGCAATGATAACTGTATGGGCATGGCAGCACAACCTTCCAGATGCTGTTAGACTGCAATATCCATCCTCCCTTCTATCCTGGGCAATTGTGATAATAGGAATAGTGTTTTTTTCAACATCAAGTTGGGGACTCTGCTCTAGTTTAAACTATTGTTTTCTCACATGTGCTCATTTAAAAATATTCATAATGAGGGAGGCTAATCTCAGAGAAGATATCTCCAGAACCTTCCTTTCACATGTGATGTAAATCTACCAATTTACTTAATTCATCAGCAGCAGACACCTTGCTTCAAAGAGAGATGGTGCCATGACTATCAAACCCTCTCCTGACCAAAGTTTATTTGGCTCCCTGTAAATAACACAAGTGGCATTAATTGATTTGACAATATTGGTTCAGATAGCCATGAACCTGATGGAGTGATTAGCTGAACAAATATTGATGCTTCTGTTTTATAGTTGTTTAAAAAAACAACAACAACCCTCTGTTCATTGTAGCTTCTGAAGTCTAAATCCAATTAAATGCTAACAACATGAAAATCCTTGCTTGCAAAGTTGTGCTGGATTACAGCTTTATGCAAGTGGCTATGCAAAACTGTTGTGCAAAAAGTTGTAAATCTGGTTGCATGACCTCTTCTACAACCACTTGTAGAAATACTTTGCACTTGCTCAGTAAAAACTGTATTGAATTCCACGTTTTGCTGACTCTGAAAATGTGCATCCCTGAGCACATCAGAGCTAATGTGAGCACAGTGACAACTGGATACAGGCCTATGCCTTTCTCTCCTCTGCTGTTTATTGTTGGACAGTTATAGGTGGAAAGGTGGAGAATAGATGTTCTAAATAAATACACAGTTAATGTGGCTGAGGAGGAAAAAAATGAGTACTGCAAAAACAGTGTTAAGTGAGTGGAAGTTGGGGCTGGAACGTGATAGTAAGCCTATATTTTTAAAATAACTTAAGTACAAGAAGCCACACATCCAGATTGCAGCAGATGAGATTCAGACTCATTGTCAGAAATGGAAAGTCATTTTCTAAGGAGAAAGCTGGGAGATGGAGCTGGTTCCCGAAAACTGTCCCTGAAGGGCTTCCATGGGAATCTGTTAGGAATGGTTTTGGTGCAGGGAGTCCTGCCAGTTGGACACAGCTACAGAATGAGCTGTGTGTGCCTTTTTCACTGAGCTCAGTAGAACAATTTGCCACCATCAGCAAAATTAAGCCCTTTTGGGGAAACCAATTACTTGTTGTTCTTGGCAGGACCCATCCCTAGATCAAGTCTCCCTCACCATGTGTGTGATTGTTTAGTCATTTGAGAACGCTAATATAAACTTACCATACATTGTTTTAGTAGGTGAAATCCAATTACTGTGACTCTGCCAATGGAAGGCTTCCATCAGCAGAATGGAGATGGGGGAATCTTTCCCATTATTCCACAGCTCCATCTGATCTCCAAATATGATTGGCAGAGTATGAGGGGAAAGAGGGCTTCCACTGTGTGAATGGAAATCCCCACATGCAACATTGGATGTCGTCCTACTTATGTGTTTATGGACCTCTTGATAACATGATCCTCAAAAAGATTTGGCAAATTTATTCACCTGTGGAAAGAAAATCTTTGGGAAAACATCAGTTGTTCCATTTCCCTCTGTATTTAAATGATAGCTTGTCCTGTCTTTAAGATTCAGGCTAGGCAATGACATATTCTGGTCTTCTGCAATAAGACAACAACCCCATGAGGTAAATTAATATTATAGGTAACCACCACTCAGAGGTTTCATATCTGGTCCCATATCAGAATTAGGATCTCTTAGGAACATGTTCACAATGTTTTATATCACATAGCCATTTCAAGTGATGTTCAGTTCCCTCTCAAAAAAAGTAAAATGGGTACTGATAATTTAAAATGAAGGAGATTTTGTATTAGCAAATGCTAGCACCAGGCTATAAGCATAACTATAAAACGAAATACTTTTTGTCACTAACTTTAGCTGACAATCACTCTTCTCAATCAACCAATGTAGGGGAGGAAGATGAAACTGTGTTGTAAAAGAAGAAATGACTTATGCATAATCCTCCACTAGCATAAGGTAACATTTATCTCTAATAAATCTTGTGCAGGCATTCATTGAGCTCCGCAGACATCTCCTTCATTCCACCAGCTCTCTGGCAAAGACTGGATATGTCTGTAAGCTTGAATGCCTCTAAAGCTTTTCTGTGTTCTAAAAGTTAGAATGCACTGTACTAAGGCTTGAGATACTGACATTTTCTTAAAAAACTGTGCCCATGAACCATAAATCAGTACTGTGTGGGACTTCATCGCACTGCAAACTTATTTCCAAATTAAAATAAAAAACCTATGTTACAATATGAGTGCAATTTTCTGTCTTCCAAACCCCAGCACAATAAATATGAAGAATTTAGACAGTTTCTGTGTAGCAATAAAATAAAACATCCTGGCAGAGAACGGCTGGAATCTTTTTAATAGTTTAAGAGGTGTATTCCATCATAAGTACTTTCTTAATTGTTGTGCAAAGAGGTACCAATACCTTCTTGATGTGCAGCTAGGTGTTCAACAGCAGACAGATGGCATCAGACTAGGCCATTTCCACACTAGACTGTTATGGTGCTATTATAATGCTATTATTCCACTTTCAACATCCTAAGGAATCCTGGGGTTTTCAGTTTAGGGAGGGGCCTCAAAGGCCTCAAAGAGGAAAGGGATCTTCACTTTCTGGACCTCCAACATAGATGTGCTTGTGTAGTGTTATGCTGTGCCAGCTTCCAATCGGATTTCAGCCAAAGAGTTAGAACGTTTTGAACCATTACCCAGGAAAAGTGAATTTACAGCTTGGATTCAATAGATTAGAATGAATACTTTGTCTGTCTGAATTGTATGAACTAATACCTGTGTTAGCCAACTATATTGGTCCTAAAAAATATGCATTTATGGAAGTCACAAACATAGAGTTTAAAAAAAAATCTTCACTTTATGATCTGTGTTCCTGACCTTGTTGCTAACTCTCTTCTTTATCCTGCACCTGCATAGCTATTAAGGTACCTCATAAACTTACCCTTAGGCCCTAGATTTGAAAACCAAGTTGTTAAAGCAGATTTACAGGGTGACATCTATTTGACTGACACCTGTTTGCAGCTTTATGGGACAAGTACAGCACATGTTCACACTATAAAACAGGAACAATAGTTTCCAAAATATCAAGGGTGGGGAAAGATGGTGAATAAAATGGAAAGGGGATGGCTTCAGGTTTGTAGGTTCCTTGGATACTTCTTTGGAACTATGTCTTTTGCTCTTTCATTTTCTCAGGTCTCACTAAGGTGGTAAACTTTTATCTGGATGCATCACGTGAAGGTGGGGATTGTTTCAGATGGGAGTTCACATGACCACATGTTTGTCCATCGGATCAAAAGGGTCTCTGCACAGAAATGTGTCTTGACAAGATTTGTGCGTGTGGAGATGTGGTCAAGAGTTGTAATATGAAATATCATCTGAGACACTTTACCACTGCTGTGAGAATTAGGGGCCCTTTCACACTACATAAGTGCACATTTTGATTCCATTTTAACTGCTGTGCCTTCATCCCATAGAATCATCCTGGCATTTGGTAGTCTGGTTAGAGGTCCCAGAGAAGAATTCTCTGGCTTAATGTTCCAAACTCCCCTCTTCCAATGGCCAGTCCCACAATTCTATGGGATTCGGCCACCACCAGTTACAGGGAGCATATAACTCCCTTGTTAAACAGCTTCACTGGCTACCAGTTCATTTCCTGGCACAGTTCAAAGTGCTGGTTATGTTCCACAAAGCCCTATACAGCTTAGGTCCAGACTGTCTAAAAGACTCTATCTTCCCATATGAACCTATCAGAGACTTAAGATCTTCAGGGGAGGGCTTTCTCTCAGACCTGCTACTGCCACAGACTTGTTTGGTGAGGACATAAGAGAGATCCTTCTCAGTGGCTACTCCCACCCTCTGGAACCATGGGAGGCTAAGCTGACCTCCCCCTGCGTTCCTTTTGCTGGGAAACAAATACCTTTTTCTTTAAGCAGGCTTTTAATGTGCCAGCATGAGAGCTTTTTATTTTTATTGGGGTGTTTTATTTATTCTTTTAACTTTTGTATGTTTTTGAAATGATTTTATACTTTTTTAAGTAGTTGATTTTAATTATTTTTAAATGTTATTGTAAATGGCCATTTCTGCACCACACTGCTACAGTGCTACTATTCCACTTTCAACCTCTGATGGAATCCTGGGGTTTGCAGTTTAGGGAGGGGCCTTTAGAATTCTTAGTCAGAGACCTCTTTGGCCTCAGGAAACTACAAACCCCAGAATTCTACAGGATGATGAAAGTGGAAAAATAGCACTATAAAAGTGTAGTGTGGAAGTGGCTGGGTTTTTTTTTAATTGACTGTTCTGGAAGTTGCCTTGGCTCCCACTCTGAGAAAAAGGTAACATACAAATACAATACAATACAATAGAATACAATACAGGTAGTTAGTTATAAAGAGACCACAGCATTGTAATGATGTCGTGCCAAGGGACTACAGGCTTTAGTCCAGACTGTTGATGAATGAACTCCTTTCCATTTGAAGCCACTAATTATGATCCTTCTCTGCAAACAATTCTCCTAAAACTGTAGATACCATGCTGGTATGTGAACATTTCCACAATGCACTTCAAGTATGACACTACCCAGGTGATGAGCTGTTATGACGCAGCACCTTGATCCTTGGCTGGTAGCTGGAATGTAGGGAATGGGGGAAGAGTCATCAAAACAGCCCCTGTGGCACTGGCAACAACATCAGCCTGACCTGCCAGATAGTCAGCAGGCACTTACAGCTTAACACAACCACCTGACCCAACAAGGCTCATTCGCTTCATGCTCATGTAGGAATACAGTCTGATGCTAGTAACTAATACAGATTTCTACTAGGAAATTAGAGTGTGGGGGTGTGGGCCTGGTAACTGGAGATGAGAACTTAGGAGTCAGCAGTTGCATGATGAGGGCTGTGCACCCCAGCGGTAATCTTTTGGGGGCACCATGGCTCCTTGCTTGCCTTCTCACACATGCTGTAGCCCCACCCCTACGCATCATGGACCCACTCTGTCTGTTGTAGCCATGCCGCCATGTACCGTAGCCATGCCCCTGTGTGCCATAGCCACACCCCTGAGCACCGTAGCCACACCATTTCCCTCCAACCACCCCTCTGCCCACCCCCCCTCCACGCACTCCAAGCTCCACCACTGAGGGTCAGGAAGCCACTTCAGAAGTAAGCCAGAGTGTCCAAAAATGGATACGTATGCGAGTGCATTGAACTCTAAAAACACCGGGTAGGTTGTGGATTCTCTGGACAGGGCTTTTGTGTCCATCTGTATCCCCTCTCACCCCCCATTAAATGCTTCAAATATTGGAGGCAAGTCTACTGCTGAATTTTTTAACCTACAGTGAAAACAGTGGAGTAGTTCTCAGAGCAAGGAGGTCCAATTAAAAAAGGAATTATTACAAGGAGTGAGAATTTGTACTACAAATCTATTACTTGCATTATTTATCAGCATGATTAATCCAAGGCTACCTAAGTCCTGCTAGACCTACAATACTGGCAGTTAAGTGAAGAGGATCTGATGGATTCATGTGAGTTGTTGTCCATTTCCCTTTGTCCAGGTACCCCTGTGAGTGGTGTTACCCTGTTTACTGGGGGTCCCAGGAGGGACACCTAAATAACCTTACAATTACACAAGATGGGGAAATTAGTCAAGAGCACTGGTTGACACTACGAGAGGCAGGGTAACACAGCAGGATCTTGTAACCCAATGTTTACGGGGTCAGGCCAAGTCAAGAAGCAAACCGTGTTGGAAACAATGAATGATCTTTATTAAATACAGGCACACAGTGTAAGCAACACACGCACACAGATAACTAAGGAAAATAAAGGTGTAAGCATGATAGCGGGATTTTCAGAGGGATAGTTGATTCGGGTGATACGAAACCTGTTCCTGAAGCCCGGAAAGAAGATAGAGAGCGATGCTGGGGTTCGATGTCTCTCAGCACATGAAGCTGAGGGGAAGCTCGCCAAGCAAAGCGGCAGCAAGGCGGTCTGGAACTCGGGAGCAATCTGAGGATGGTCTTGGAATCAGGAGTTTTTATAGGGAGAAATGTGACTGCAGGCTATGCCTTACTCGGTGAGAACAATGAGTTTTAGGAGTGGGACAAAACTTTGGAAAGGTCAAAATATAGCATGATTGAGTTAAGTCCAAATTGACAAAGAGGTAGCCAGTATGCAAACGCAGAGTGCTTGGCATTTGAGTATTCAGCTTGCCAAGTTTCCTGCTCAGGGCAGGGAGCTCTTTGTAAACAGTGTGCATACATAATGAGGGTGTTTACAGAGAGGTCTCCTAAAAGTGGTGATCTGGCTATTTCTGGTCTGCCTGGGTGGAGAATGGAATGTCCAGCAATTAGTGGCCGAGCCTAGTTCTGTGCTTGTCTGGGGGCCTCTCAAACACGTGGAGAGGGGTGTTGGAAGAGAGCCAAATTATGATATCAAAATGATATCTTTATGCTATCTCCAAGGAGGCCTAAACTGCAGTAACAGTGGGCTTTCACTTGCCTACATGGCAGTCAGGGCTGGCAGTGAATTCAAGTCCAATGCAACATGTGACACTGGGATGGATTTCATGTGTCCTTTGATAGTTTCATTTCTTTTCTTTTTTTAAAGAGTTTGTCATCTTCTACTTCTCTTTTGTACTATTGCACTGAACTAGCAATAGGAAAAACTGCAATTTTGTGCACAAGGTTTTGTGCATATTATACACTTCTTTTTTATTCAAATATTCATCTTTTTTTATCCTGGCGGTTTCTGACATAGTAATAATATCCAGATATATCTACCACAGTATCATTTTTCTTGTGTTCTAATTGAAGCAGATCATTCACTTGTTTGCATTTGGAGTTTGCCTCCTGGAGTATCTGTTCCAATGGGAATCAACAACAAGTTTGTGCTGCTAAATTTGGTGGACTTCCCTCATCAGAAACAAACAGAAAATAACCTCCCGTAAATCTTCAGCCTGACTAGTGTGGCCTCCAGGGCTGAGCTCTTGGGCATGGCTTCTATTTCTCTACACACTTCCCTTCCAGATACTTTCCTCTTTTATTCCCAGGTTCCTTTATATCATCTCCTTGACATTTTCTTTCTTTTGTCCAATGCCTTATGTATCTGCTAAAGGCATCCTCCTATTTTTGGGTGTTTCTTGTAACAAAAGTAAATGAAGACAGTGCTCCTAATCTGTCCACCAAGATCTCTGGCTCTTCCTTTGCTAACATGTCACCTACTGAGGCTTTCATCTACTCTGCCTTGGTGTGACCCCCATATGGTACTCCAATATGCTAAGCAGTGCATTCATAAAGTTGTTTTCCAATCAGTGCACTTTATTAAAAATCAGAATTACAAGGCTTGGCAGATGCCTGTGACATGAGCAATGCAGCTAACAAACTTCGGACCCCGTCCACTTCCCAGCAAAGTGAGTGCCAATGCTCACAATTACCTCAGCATTGGACAAAAGAACAGAGTGCCTCTACGAGCAAGGCACTTAACATTAGCGGAGTTTAACTCATGTATAGTCAGAGTAATAAAGTAGTGAATCACACTCTCTATTGATTGCAATCTTTGCCCTGCAGCACTTTGTAACATTTATCAAACACAAAAAAACAAAGAATTGGAAAGCTGAAAACAGTGGAAAAAGCACACACTTGGCAGCTCTGTTCTCCAGATGTTTGTTTCTTCGCCTTTCTCCCCTGAACAATAGCATGGCGGCTGGCGGGGGGAGGGGGGCAACTTGTGAACTTCTTCAAAACCAGTGCAAAGCCATGCCTGAAACTAGGTGAGAGGTGCGATTAGGCTGAAGAACATCTGGAGAAAGGAGAAATCCTAATTTGTACCAGGATCTTTACAATCTGCTTTAAAAATTCTTCACTTCTCAGAGATGCTCTTTTCCCCCAACTTCCTCTTTATCTTGAAATCTAGGAATGTTGGTCAGCTGAAGCCTCAGTGTACGGTATTTATAGCATTCCTGTCACACAGTTGTGTTTATAACCTCTCAGAACAGTTTGAGAGAGCGATTTTAAAATGTCTTATTAATAAAAGTGCAATGCAATATGAATATGCCTGAAAATCATTCCTATGCTCTAAAATAGTTAAGTTATAAATACCAGAATGGATTATTCCCCCTCAGCATATGTCTGTTTCAATTTTCAAAATAATAATCTAGAGCTCTTGAAAGTCCTTCCAAAGTACACACTAAAATGAATAAATTGAATGTGCAATGCCATAACATTTCCTGGCACCATAAAAATAACATATTACCATTAGTCAGCACTAGTGGCTGCTTTTTTATTTAGACTAATCAACTTTTTGTGAGAAGCTTGGAGAAAGTCAGATCAACACGACACATTAAAGGTGATGGTCATCCTCTGTTTACTAATCAAAATGGTTTTCATCTCTTGAGAAACACTCTCCTAGGGTTCAGTTTGAAGAAAGAAAGCAACATACTTATATATGGGTATTGCTGGAATTACACAACACAGTTAATTGCAGGGAAACACTGCCTGTAGGTCTGGCTTAATACTGGGAGTGGAGTCAAAACAAGACTGCTATTTTGGTTGCCACTGTCCATGGACTGTCAAAGACTTTAAATGATTCAAATTGTGCTGGGTTTCACATAATACAAACTGGTTTAAAATAGGCAGAGAGATGGTGCTGGATGTTCCAACTCATTTAGGGCCAATATTTTTAATGCTACATTACAGTTCTAATTTTCATCAAGGAGCCTGTCACATCCCTTTTATTTAGATCATACATGCAATTGAGTATGCATGTGGACATAAAATACATGGTTCATTCCCAAATTTTATGAATAGTTTAAAGTCTTATTTATTTTGAAGCACTAAGAACACAGGAAATAAATATTCAAGATATCATTTTTTTTAATGGACATACATTTTAGTTATTAACACTGGGAACAAATATATTAGATTGCAACAAAGGAATTAAGAACGGAAAATATTATGAGTTGCACAGAAGCCAAAGGAAAAAAAGTTAAAAAACAATTTAGACATGTAGCTGCTTATCATTCTGCTTGATATTGTAAAGCTGGGGGATGTGGTCTGGATTTCTGAGGTGAAAGGAGGAGGAAGAGGAAGAGGGGGGAAATTGTGGCTTTTTCAGAAAGAAAGAAAGAAAGAAAGAAAGAAAGAAAGAAAGAAAGAAAGAAAGAAAGAAAGAAAGAAAGAAGCAAGAAAGCATAAAACACATTTATAAAGCAAGGAACCATACAGAGCAATCAAACACTATTGTCTCCTATACAATATTATAGATCATATCTGTTGAATGAAAAGGATGACCAGTACATTCAGGAAAGAAAAACAGAAGTATTGTCAAATCTCAGAGTTCTTATCATAAAAACATTGACTGGCATTTTTTTTAATTGGCTCTTACAGATTGAGCAAATTCATTGGGGTGGATTGTATCAACGGCTAGTAATCATAACAGGTATTCTAAAATCTCCCAAAACAGAACCTGTTCAGGCATTATCAGGTGTTCTGGGATAAAATTAAAGTACAGCACCATCTCTTACACTGTGCATGTAAGTTTTCCATTCTGATTTGGCTAGCCTGAAACCCTTCATCGGGATTAATCCTCCACAGAAAATGCTTTTTCTGCACAAACATGCCACATGCAATTTTTGCACAGAATTAGTCCCAAAGTGCAAACAGCCTTTGAAAACTGCACACTTTTGAAGATTCCTTCACAGTGGGGGGGGGGATTCCTAAAATAATGCATGATCCTCTGAGAACAAAATCAGCAAAGAATTACATTTGTATTAATTTGTCATAATATAGCTTTAACAAGTACCATATACACACACATGCTTAGACACAGACAGTGATTGCATCAAGGATAATAACTACATACTTCTTTAGGAACATTCATTTGATGTCTTAGAACCTGGAAAGAAATGGAAATATGAGAAATTGAAACATCAGTGTGGTATTGTACTGTACCTGAAGAGGGAAACCATAAATGAGGGTCCCTTAAAATGCAGCTGAGAGAGACGTAGCAAAGACAGAGAGATGATTTTACTGCTCAACCCATGTAATGAAGAGACCACGCAACAGGGCTTGGGTTAAACACAGGCAATCTTATTAAACTATTGCCCAGTTAAACATGAACTTGAACTTGAACTGGAATTGTGAGTTATGTGAAATAATACGAGAGTTGTTGAGGCAAGGGGTCACCCCCATACCTCTCCCGCAACTTCCCTTAGGTGAGATACCAGGTCCCAGTTGCAACTTTGGCCAGCCCTTTCCTGGAAGGCGAGCCCAAATGCCCAGCTCACCTTGTCTTGCGACCCCTGCAGTGAGGGCCAAAAACCATGGGCCTGCCCCAAGGATCAACTCCATCATTGTTCTCCCCTCGTGTCTGGCAACAACATGAGAGGGCTCCAGAGGCTTAATCTACACCGAAGGGTGCCACAGGTACTCACTAAAGCCTTAAGACCCTCCCCCTTACCTGCTATGGATAAGGACAAACATAAAAGAGGCTGAGGAGGGGATGGTGCAGCCAAAAAAGGGGGCTCACTTGCTCCGCCCCCTCCCAGCCTACTGTGCGACCACTGATTGCACAGTGTATGCATGGTCCTCCAACATGGGAGGCTAGCAAAAGGGTCTCCCCACTGAGCTGCTGTGTTGCGTGAGTGGGGGAAATTGATAGTTGGGGAGGTTTTCCACTTGTGGACCAGCTTCAGGGAATGCATATCAAAGCCACGTAATTATAGGGGACAAAATAGTTTTAAGATCCAAATGTGATAAGAGAAAAATAAGGGTTCATTTTTCAGACTGGTGGTAGTCTTTTGGTGGGCTGCAGAGTGGAGTGTGGAGTGGTGTGAGGAATCTTGCTCAGAGAAAAATAGAATGGCAATGCAAGAGGCTGCTAGCCTACCTTTTCTCCTTTATAATCATTCTCTATGTGTAACAAACCATTTTGTTTTCTTGGAAGCATTCCACAGAAAGCTGTTTTGCACTGAGTTACACTGTTATTCTATTTATTCTAGTCAGCTTTCTACCTTGATAGGTAGCAGCTCTCCAGAATCTCAGGAAAGCAAGGTACTTCATCTTCAACCTTTTGCCTTCTACATGTGAACCATCTCCCTCTAGTATGATGCTCATCTTTCTTGTTTTCTCTCCTGCCTTCAGATGAGCCCCAGTCTGCAATCTGCAGGGTCACACCTAACACACAGAATTAAAGGGAAGCCAACATCTTTGAAAGGATTTCCTCTGTCACCATGGCACTATCTGCACTTCCCCTGCTGCCATCATCAATGTGGTTATGCAGGCAAATAGGATCATAGCCTTATTTTTCAAAAATAAGGACTGGCATCTTCTTAAGTATTTACAATATTATAAACTGGACTTCCAACCTTGTATATTTTTGTATTTATATTTACAGTTGTGACACCATAGCCATGATCACAAATGCCCCCTGAAACCCACCTAGAAGTCAGGCAGGGACACCAACTGAGGAGCTCCACAGCACTCATCAGTAGTGCATCCAACCTTTTCCAGCCAGCGAGTGGCAGTGTGAAGGACAATTGCAACAGGGGCCTACAGGAGCCCTCACCGGTGAGAGGAGGCTAGATGGATCATTCTTCAGATGCCCAGTTGCCAGCACTGCTGAACTCCTCAGTTGATGTGTCTACCTAGCTTTTATTGTGGGTTTTATGAGATCAGATCAGGAGACAGTTCATAGCTATGTCATGGTAGCAATGTCTCCCATGCAGGAACTTGGCCCATTTTTAAGAAAATCTTAAGAGCAGAGGCAGAGGAGATTTCATATGTCAGACCTGCATTCTTTGTTTACACTGACTTCATTTGCTTACCTAGTACATAGACCTATAGAATTATTTCCAACAATAGTCATTCGTTGTGAGTAGGCCAGATATAGGTGCTGAGAGGAATAACTTTCCCATGGTCTGAAACATGGGGAAACAGAAGGAGAGATGGCTCTTTCTGTCTTCCATAAATGGCGCCCCTGCCTTTGTGACCCGGTGAACCAATTTGGTCTTCAGTTTCTAATGTGGAAAAAACTTTCAGAAAACCACTTTTGACACATCGTGAATGTGATTTTTGATTTATTCATCCCATCACAATCATGGCCCACATCGCTGAACATGTGTTCTGCATATGGTCATGGTTCATGATGTCACACATGGGTGGGCTGGATGGATGCCACTTGGCCTGTGTATGCTGTGCGCGCCACATAGTCTATGCTCCCTTCCATGCAGACTGCTGAATGGGCTTAAGGCCGATGCACTTTCGGCTTCCCACCTCCACTTTCTGCTGAAAACTCGTGCACTCAGAGTATCCTCTTCCGTGCTAGGTACCTCAGTCCTATGCCTTCCACAGAGCCCCCTGCATGTATAACATCACGTCCTGAAAGTAATTCATTACACCAGAGGGTCAGCAGATGTTGTGGGGCTGGGGTCTCTTTTTCAGGTTGGCCAAGTGCTGTACTGTTTTAAATTCTTATTATTTTTAAAGTCTTTATACATTTTGTTTTCAAAAGAGATTACTGGGGGATATCTAGCACAGCAGAAATATTCATTTTTAACCTTTTTCTTTTTTTAAAAAAATTCTTTTCATTAGATTTCTGATATTAACAAGACACTCTAAGTGCCCCAGCCTCCTTACATGATCCAACTTTTTTTTACTTTATTAAATACTAGCATGTATACCTAGTGTTGCCCAGGATTCTACTTTCTCATTGGTAATACTTGTTAGAAAGATTTGAGATCCTGCGCCTCTAATTCCCCACACTGTCTTGTCCAGTACCTGTAACTTTCCCAATCCAATCTGTATTCAGAGTTATTAACATACAGAGGTTGGGTTCCTGAGGGAAATACATTGCCCTTGTCTTGCTGCTAGGCCTCGTCTCCATAGCACCCAGCCGTTTCTCTGGCTGAGAATTCTAAAGGCCCCTCCCTAAACTGCAAACCCCAGGATTCCATAGAATCTTCACAGCCAGCCAATCATATGAAGTCTTCTCGCCTGACACAGACAAACTTTGACTTTTATATATTAGATTATTAAATTCATTATTAGTAATAAAAACAAAATCATCCCCATATCCTCTAAGATTTAATTATTACATTGAAATGTGTTGCAGTTATGTGTCTTCAGGTCCACTCCAGCTTGATTGCAATTCTGTCCTGGGCTTTGCCCTTGCTTTCCTCTGAGGCTGAGAGAGTATAACTTGCCTGAAGACCACCCAGTAGGTTTCTATGGCCAAGCAGGGATTGGAACCCTGCCCCCCTAGAGTCGTAGGCCCTTTTCGCACGGGCCTTTGCGCGCGCGATAGCCCCGTGAGCCTCGCGGGAGTGGGAGCGTCGCTCCGCACGACGCACTCCCACTTCCGCCCGGCTCACGGGGCTGAAGCGGCGCGAGTGCGGGTTTTTTGATTTTCGCGTACAAGCGAAAATCACCCTGCGCTCGCACAACGCTCCCAGAGCCCACCCGCACTTACCTTTCGTGCGGAGCCTTCGGGAGCCGGCCGGGTCGCGCTTTCTTCCCTCCGCCCCTGCGGAAGGAAGGAGCGGGGTGGGGAGGTAGTGCGACGGACGCGCTGCCTGCTTTGCGTGCGCGCGCACGCGCGCGCGCGGGGGGACGCGACGCCGCCCACTTCGCGCGTGCGGGGGGAGGAATCCGGCACGCGCGGGGGGAGGAATCCGGCGCGCGCAGGGGGGAGGAATCCAGCGCGACGCCGCCCGCTTCACGCACACGCGCGGGGTGGGAATCCGGCGCGAGGTCTCCCGCTTCGCACGGGGGAGGGCGGCTTGCGCGGCAAGCCTCCTTCGGTGCCGCTTCCCCGCTGGTTCCTTCGCCTGCGGAAGGAAGGAGGGGGAAGCGGCAGCCTCCCGGATGAGCCTTCTTGCGCTTGCCGGCCTCCCCCGCTTGCGCTAGAAGCCTCAGTGCAGAAAGGGCCCTAGTCTAATGCTCAAACGGCTAACCCATGTTGGCTCTCTATAATGAAATTGCTTACTATTGCAAAATAAAACCATCTTTTAAAATTACTAAAAAGGTATTAAATTGTGGCCTTTATTATTTGTTTAATAAGACTTCACATCTGGTTTACTGTTTTACAAGATACTATGACACTGAGTAGAGACTACTGGCTAGGGAATATAACATGGACTATGGAATCTTCTTGGGCCATTATGCTGGGGTAACTTCAGGTTATACTGGCTGATGCATTTTTATATGTTTGTATTAGGATATATCCACTACTCCCTATCCACATCTTCCGCTTACACAGGCAGCAACGTCTTTGCTCTGCAATGCAATGATCTGCCTTAAAAACTGGTTTGCACATCTCTGCTATCCCTGCCACGAACCGGAACAGCAGCTGGAACAGCCACTAGAATGTCACCCTTTGCCACTGCCATTTTGGATCTTCACCTTTTACTGTCATTGAGGAGGATATTGAGTAGGAAATAAGATACTGATTATGATATCACACTGAAAATGCAGTGCCTTTCCTCATTAACTATAATGCATTTAGTGGCTGCCATCAATTTATAGAAGCAATCATTGATGTCATTTTCCCCCCCAAATTCGGAGCACTGGGGAATACCTACAAGCAGAGGTTTGGGTTTGAATGTGGCCCTGATTTTGTCCCCAATTTTGTCCAACCTTGAACTACACACTGGTGCAGTCTGAGATGAACCTCAGGCCAATGTGTAGACCTGATAACTCCCTTAGAGTGGCACAAGGCACATGTTAAATAGGCTGGTATGAACATGCCAAGATCTATCAAAGCTTATCGCCGCAGCATGCTTTTCTCTTCTGATATGAACGGTGCTGTTCATTCCCAAGTAAATGTGTTTAGCACTAGGGCAGCAGAAGTAAATTCCATTTTATATCCACAGTTATCACACAAATAGGCTCCTTTTTACTTCCCATTTCAGAAGCTAGAGGATTTTTCAGGAGTAGGATCCTTCATACTCCCCATTGCTGAAGCTTCAAAAGCTTTAGAAGGAAGGATCCTTCTGTTGGGGCCTCCGGCCCAGCCGGCCCCCCCGGCGGCGGTTCGGAGGCCGCTGCGGATGCGGCCCTTGGCCTGGAGGACGGCCGGGAGATCCCCAGGACGCCGCGGAGGACGCTGCCACCGGGAAAGGCCGCCCAGAGGCCATGGAGGCCTCTGCCACCAAGGAGGGCTGTCCGGACGCTGTCGCCGTCTAGGAGGAGCGTCCGAGCAGCCTGCCGGGGAGGGCGGGACCCAGGCCCCCGTCTGGGGCACCACCCACCCGTGGTCCCAATCCGGAGGAGGCTGCCGGCCCTCCTCCCATGTTCCAGCAGCGGCGGCAGGCCAAGGAGGCCACCCGCCGCTCCCGACGGCTGCTGGAGCGGCGGCTGCAAGCTGTCAGCTCGCAACTGGCTGAGGGCTCGCAGCTGTGAGCCCGGCTAAGGGCTTGCAGCTGCGAGCCAGTGGTCAGATTGGCTGCCGCCGGCCCTGGAGACCTTTAAGGCCAGCAAGAGGCAGCGGCAGGCACGGAGTAGCAATTGTTGGCCCTCTGTGGGACGTCCGTCTGAGCCTGGTTCCAGCCATGCCTGCCCCGACCGTGCCTTCGTCCGGAGACTCTGCCAGCCCCGCCTTCTGCCAGCCCTGGGTGAAGTAACCCTTTCTTTACTTTCATTATACCTGCTGCAAGGACTCTTTGTGTTTTACCTTAGACTGCTGGCAGGGGCCTCCACAGCTGAGACTCCTGTGACTCCTGACCCTCCCCTGCTCGACCCCAGCGTGCCGCCGACACCTTCCTCCTCAAGCCCCTTGCCTAACAGATTTGCTGTTCTCCTCTGAGAAATGCACCCTGCACTCTAGAGGTGAGTCTCATCTTTTGCTCTTAGGAAAAGTTTTAGAAGGCTCCTCCAATATGCTGTGGGGACAAGCTGCTGAGCAGACCTCAAGCAAGCCTCAAGCCCATTACCTAATCTGTTTGCTGTCCCCCTCTGAGAAATGCACCCACACTTTGGGCTTGGGACAGATCATCATGTGATCAATAGGCAAAAAGAGATGGAAGCGTTGTTCAAAGTTGTAAGTTTTCTGGATGAGTGTGTTATATTACTGAACCAGGGACAGGAAGTTGGTCACTAAAAATATACAAGTCTTGAGTTGAGTCAAGTCAGTATATCATTTATTGCCAAGTCGAGTCACTGAAGTGACTTAAGTCCAACTTGAATCCAAGTCAAGTCCAACTCAAGTCTACATCACTGCAAATATGTATCTGCTGCTTAGATTGAAAAATGTTAAAGCTGAGCACATCCATAAAACACAAAACACACCCACTTACCTAGATGCAAATACACAAATGTACATACACTCTTTATACAGTTCATGAAATAGAAGTTAGACCAAACAGGTAAGGCTTGCATAGATAAGTATGTTTTTAACATGCATTTAAAACTAAGAACAGCTGGGGTAAGTTGAATATCTCATGGAAGAGCAGATTAATCCTTTTATTAGAGAATATACACATACATACAATTGCAACATAAGAAGAATAAATAGTATATATCAAATCCCAAGAATGCAATTGCAAAGTGAAATAACAAGGTAGTGAGGAGAGAACATATAGAGAGCAAATCTCATTCTTCATATTGTGTGCCACCATATTGCCCTGCCCTCTTCTGTGTGAATGCTGAGTGAACCACAGGAGCATGGAGAAGGCAGTCTTTCAGATAACCAAGTACCAACCTGTTTATTGGTTGAAACATTAAAACAAAACCTTCAATCTGTCAAATAGGACGTAGTACAATTCTTCCAGAAGCGTCATGTGCAACAAGTCCACTGAAACAGTTTAGCCTTGAGATGACCAGGACTACTATAGCCAAGCAGGCTCTGAACAGGGACAGTCACTACAGGTATACCCATCCAAAGCTGGTAAAAGGTAGCTGCTTGGACATCCAGGCTGCAAACTTGATCCTTCAGAGGTAATGCAGCCCCATCCAGACCAGATACTGATTTTTCAGGATATGTCTCCTAACAGCTGAAAGAAAAGAAAAGTATTGTGACCTTAACACTGAGCTTTTGCAGAGAACTGGCATTGGATACCATTAGAGATTTCCCTTTAAAATGATTGTGTCAAAAGGGGGAGAGGGTCTCAAAGCCATTAAACAGTCTTGAGATGATTCAGCTGAACTGTATATAGCCAACCTACAAAATACCTGGAGTCTTCTACCCAAATGCAAAAAAATAACAGTAGAAAATAACCATGTACTATCCAGTTAGAGCTCTGCATATTAACAATGCCATATTGAAGGGTTTTGGAAGCTTCTACAGAACTATCCACCATCTTGATGTCCAAAGGAAATACTTATCCCTAACTTCCAACATTTGTGTAGTTTTACTGACAGTGCCCAGTTATGTTGACAAACACATCCTTGTTGACAAGGCTTTATACAGCTGTCATACTATCGTATAAACTAAAGGAAGAGTTGTATGGCTTGTTGTGAACAAGAGTGTTATAAATTTGCTGCCACTAAGCCCAAAAAGGCTCAGAATGTGCATGACTGACTGGGTCCCCCAGCCAGGCCAGGGACTCAGCCTTAGAAGAGGTTGTTTATTGTGGCTGGTGTTGTCACAAGTCTTTGCATAAACTGGTTTGTGTTACTTATCCCATGAAAAGTAGGTTTGCACAATGACAGAAGGGAGCTGAAATGTTTATAATCAAATGGAAGGAGGACTAGTTTTCCAAAGGCTGTCAAGTATAATCCTTTTACATATGGGTTTGTAAGAACAGGTTGCTTACCTGTAACTGTGGTTCTTCGAGTGGTCATCTGTGCCATCATACACTAGGAGCTTTAGCGCCTGCGCGGTAGCGTTCGGAAACTTCTAGAGCTTGTTCGCTTGGCGGGAACCCCTCCCCCACGCCGGTACTGCGCATGCTCCTCCCGCCGAGCAACGGTCTCTCCTCAGTTCTGTCGTCCGCCGTAGAACCTACAGGGACCTGAGAAAGAGGGGAGGAAGGGCGGGTGTGTATGATGGCACAGATGACCACTCGAAGAACCACAGTTACAGGTAAGCAACCTGTTCTTCTTCTTCGTGGTCTCTGTGCCTTCATACACTAGGAGACTGTGTAGCTTACCGGTCGGACGGCGGGTCAGGTCCTACAGCACGGAAGCCAACACCTCACGTCCAAACCGGGCATCTCTGCGCGACCGGCAGTCGAGCCTGTAGTGGCGCACGAAGGTCGATGGTTGGGACCAGGTCGCCACACGGCAGAGTTCATGCAGGTCAACTCCTCGCAGGAGGGCCGCAGAAGTAGCCACAGCTCTGGTGGAGTGGGCTCGAAGCAGGACTGGCGGAGGCTTCCTCGCGAGCTCATACGCCAGTTCAATAGTCCTCACCACCCACTTGGAGAAGCGCTGGGTGGACACTTTTAGGCCCCTCCGACGTCGCCCATAGCAAACAAAGAGATGCGGCGTCTGTCGGAAGGAAGCAGTCCTGTCCTTGTAGAAAGCCAATGCCCGACGCACGTCCAGGGAGTGGAGGGACCGCTCCAACGGTGTCGTCGGGTTCGGGAAGAAGGCAGGCAGGATGATGTCCTGGTTGAGATGGAAACTGGACACCACCTTTGGCAGGAACGAGATGTCAGGTCTCAGGACCACCTTGTCCCTGTGGAAGACCGTGAAGGGCTCATCGGAACGAAGAGCTGTGATCTCACCCGCTCGCCTCGCTGAGGTCACCGCTACCAGGAAGGCAGTTTTCATTGTCAGGAGCCTGTCATCCGAGGTCGCCATTGGCTCGAAGGGCGGCTTCGTGAGCTGCGAGAGCACCAGCGAGAGGGACCACGGCGGTAGCGGCGGCGATACCGGCGGGTAGAGATGATGAAGTCCTTTCAGGAACCGCTTAACGGTATCGTTCCTGAAGAAGGCCGAGGCAGCAGATCGTGGCGGTTGGTATGCCACGATCGCGGAGAGATACACCTTCAGGGATGGAAACGCCAGGCCCTGTTGCCGGAGGTGCAGGAGGAAGTGCAGGACGGTCGAGAGCCCCGCGGGCGATACCGGCTCACTCCTCTCGTTAGCGAAGGTCAGGAAGCGTCGCCACTTGTATTGATAGTTGCGACGGGTGGATTCCTTCCTGGCCGCGACGAGGACGGTACCGAGCACGGGATCGTCTAGTGCGATATCCTCCAGGCATGGAGGGCCAGGCGTGGCAGGTCCGGATGGAGGACTCGGCCGCCGGAGTGGGAGAGCAGGTCCGGTGTCGGTGGCAACCGGAGCAGGTCGTCTCGTGCGGCTTGTAGCAGGGGTGCGAACCAATGTTGCCTCGGCCAGTACGGGGCTACCAGGATCGCGTCGGCTCGGTCGGCGAGGATCTTCGATATCGTCCGGCCGAGCAGCGGGAACGGCGGGAACGCGTAGAGGAGTTCCCCGGTCCACGGAAACTGGAAAGCGTCCCCGATGGAGGCACGATCGTGGCCCGCTCTGGAACAGAATCGGCGACACTTCGCGTTTTCCCTGGTCGCGAAGAGGTCGATCGATGGTTCGCCCCAGCGGTCCCGAACCAGTCTGAACGCCTCTCCGGAGAGAGACCATTCGTGATGGGATGAGGTGTCCCTGCTGAGGGCGTCTGCCGTGGTGTTCTCCTGCCCGGCCAGGTGAACCGCCACGGGATGCGTGTGCAGGCGAATGCACCATTCCCACAGGTCGAGCGCGATGTCGAGCAGGGTCGTGGAATGAGTCCCACCTTGTCTGTTGATGTAGCAGACGGCGGTGGTGTTGTCCGTCAGAATCAGGACCGTGCGCCCCGCCACGGCATGGCGGAACGCCCGTAGGGCTTTCCAGACGGCGAGCAGCTCCAGCGCGTTGATATGGAGAGCGGTCTCGTCGTCGGTCCATCTGTCGCGGACTCTGAGATCGCCGCAGTGGGCACCCCATCCATACAGGGAGGCGTCGGTCGTTACCGTCACCTTCGGTGTCGGCTGTTGGAAAGGCATCCCTGACATGAGATTGCGTCGCGACTGCCACCATCGGAGGGATGAGCGGACGTCTCCCGGCAGCTGCAGTCGGAGTGTCTGTTCGTCTCGCAGGGGGTCGAATATGCGGACGAACCAGTGTTGAAGAGGTCTTGCTCTCAGCCTGGCGAGATATGTCACAGCGGTCGTCGCAGCCATGTAGCCCAAGAGCTGCTGGACGCTTCTCGCAGATAACGTCGGGGCCGTACGAGCGGCGGCCCGGATCAAGGTTTGTGCTCGAGACTCTGGTAGGTACGCCCTGGCGGAGGTCGAGTCGAGCGTCGCCCCGATGAAGTCCAAGATCCTCGCCGGCTCGAGGTGGGACTTCTTCGGATTCACTCGTAGACCAAGGCGGGTCAGGAGTGACAACGTCATGTGGACGTCGTGGTAAAGTCTCTGTTTGCAGGACGCCACCAACAGCCAATCGTCGAGGTAGGGGAAGACGGAAGCGCCCTTCGTCCGCAGGTAGGATACCACCGGGGCCATGCACTTGGTGAAGACCCTTGGGGCAGTCGAGAGTCCGAACGGCAGCACCTTGTACTGGTAACAGGTGTCGTCGACTGCGAAGCGGAGGTACCGTCTGTGCTGCGGGCGAATGGCGATATGGAAGTATGCGTCTCGGAGATCGATGGAGGCGAACCAGTCCCCTCGATGTAGGAAGGGTAGGATCGACGGTATCGTGACCATCTTGAACCTTTTGGGGCGGATGTAGTAGTTCACCCCTCTGAGGTCTAGGATCGGCCGGAGGGTACCGTCGGCTTTCGGTACCGTGAAGTACCTGGAGAAGAAGCCGGTGGTCTTGGCCTCTTGCGGGAGCTGCTCGATCGCCCCTTTCTGGAGGAGGGATTGGATCTCTTCCAGGAGGGCCGGACTCGACGGCGTGGAGTAGTAAACGCCGCGAGGAGGAATATCGAGAAACTCGATGGCGTAGCCAAGACGGACGATGGAAAGCACCCAAGAGTCCGTAGTGACATACTGCCACTCCGCTAGGTGTCGAGCGAGAGTCGGTCGGTCTCCGAGCGCTGATGGTAGGCTGAAGAGTGGGTATTGGTGGGTCCTGCCAGGCACGTCAAAACCGAGACTTTGTCTCGGAGGAGGACTTCTTCGACGAAGGCGGGCGCCGCCTAATCGTGCGTCTGGCCGATGAGCCGGAGGACGGTCTTGACTGTCCAGACTGGGCCGAACGCTGGAACGACGAGGTGGAAGATCGTCGCCAGGATGGGCGGAAGGTGGAGGCCCTGCGGGTCTGCGTGGCCGGCTGCAGCCCGATCTTTTTTGCGGTCAGTCTCGCCTTGACGAGATTGTCCAAAGCTTCGTCTGTGGACGAATTGAATAGGCCTTCACCGTCGAAGGGGAGATCTTCAATCCTCCTTCTGGTGTCCTCCTGGATGTCGGCTGGTCGAAGCCAAGCATGGCGGCGGAGGCCGACGGATCCCGCCATGACCCGGGAGGCGATCTCCACTGCGTGCCGGGAGGAGGCCATCTGGTGCCGAGCGATGGAGATAGCCTCATTGAAGATCACGGAGGAGGCTTGGCGGATGTCCTCCGGTACCGCTTCCATCGCTGGTTGCAGGCGATCGAGCACTTTCTTCAGGTATGCCGCGAGGCAAGCCTGAGTGTTGGACAGCCTGATCTGCAAGGAGGCAGCCGAATAGAACCTCCTTGCGTAGGCGTCCAACTTCCTGCCCTCTTTTTCCGGCGGGGTGGTGTGTTGCCTGCCGGAGCCCTTCGTCTGCGCGGACTCGACGACCACAGAGTTCGGTGCAGGGTGATTAAATAGATAACCGGCGTTATCCTTCTGCACCCTGTAGAGGTGTTCTAACCGCTGCGGTATCGGCTGAGCCGAGGCCGGTCTATCCCAGGCGGCCTTCACCAGTCTGGATACCCGGGGCAGGAGAGGCAGCGGGGCCGTGGAAGGTCGCTTCTCCTCGAAAACGGAGAAGGCTGGATCGTCATCCTCCGGCTCCGCATCGGCGATCTTAAGGCCGAGGGTAGTGGCCATGCGGAGCAGCATCGCAGAGAACTGGTGGACGTCCTCTGGAGCAGAATCTGGGATCGGGTCCCCGAATCCCAACGGAGGAGACTCCTGGGAGGCCGCCTCAGACACCTCAGACTCCGCACTCGAGTCGTACGACTCCGAGCTCGGTGAGTCCTCTCGCCGCTCGCTCTCCGGCTCCTTCGTAGTCGCCGCAGGTGTTGCCTTCCTAGGCTTCTCCGCAGCCGGGGCGGTGGTAGCAGCAGCGTCCCGCTTGGGATGGCTGACCACTGACTTCACCCTCTTGGTGGTGACCGGGGTAGTCTGGCAGGCTGACGTCGTCGTAGCCCACTCAGTCACCACCGACTCCGTAGGGCGCGTCGCCGTTGCCGTGACCCTAGGAGGTGGCGATATCGCCCGATACCGTGGTGAAGGCTCCCTCGCCCTATGATATCGAGGGGAGGGAGAGCGGCTGAAGGAGCGGCGGTCCGACGGAGATCGGCTTCGGCGTCGACGGTACCGAGCCTCGTCCCCTCTAGGCGAGCGCGATTCGCGCTGTCGACGAGGTGACCGGGACCTCCGGAAGGTCTCCCAATGACTCGGGCCACGATGGTACCGATCCCGGTACGATGGCGAATGCGACCGATAGGAGGCCGGGCGCTCTCTCCATTCAGATTCCCTCGCGTACCTGGCCACGTAGGACGCCGAGGTGTATCTGGAGGCAGACGAGCGAGGTTGTTCCTCTCTTGTCTCCCTCGGAGGCGGCGAGGCCACCGGACGCTCGGAAGAGCGGGACCGGGACCTGAAAGAGGTCGAACGCCGCTCCGGAGAAGCAGAGGGCTCTCTCTGCTGCAGGTCGGCCGACCTGCGACGGCTAAGAGGGCGGTGGCGCTCCTCCACCAGGGTTGGAGGGTCTGCCACAGGCGAGTCCGGGCGCTGTTGGGGAACGTCCTCGATCTCATCCTCCGAGAGGTCGACGGACTCGCCTCGCCCTTTGGAAGGCTGCTGAGTAGGAGGAGGAGTAGGAGGTTGAGCGTCCCCAGCCGGGGAGCGCTTCTTTTCCTTCTTCTTCTTCTTCTTCTTCTCCTTCTCCTTGCCCTTGCCTCCGTCCGGAGCAGGGCGCTTTTTAGCAGGCGTCTCCGTAAGGGGAGCCTCAGCCTTCCTCGCCGTCGAGGATCCTTTTGCTGACTTGGCAGCCGCCGACAGCTTCGGGATCCTCGGTAGCGCCGAGATCGGCGTTTTCGCCGGTACCGAGCCCGATACCGACGAGGTGGACGGAACGGCAGCCGCCGATACCGTCGATGGCGTGGTCGTCTTCTTGTCGGCCATCTTGGAAGTGGAGGTCTCGTCTATCGCCCGCAGAGACTGTTCCCAACAATAAGATTTGAGTCTCGCGGAGCGGTTGCGAAGAGTTTGGGGAGTAAAATCCCTGCAAATTGGGCAAGTCCGGATGTTGTGGGACTCGCCCAAACAGAAGAGACACTCCTTATGGCCGTCGTTGAGGGCAACCTTGCGGCCGCAGGACACGCACTTCTTAAAGAGCGCGGACATAAGACGAAGAAACGCCAAACTCCGAAATCCAAAAAGACGAAAACCGAAGGGGGAGTCCGAAAGAGAGGTCAAAGACAGTCCGAAAGTCCGTAAAACCGTGAAAAAACAGCAAGCCAAGCACGACGTGAGAGGAACAAACTAAAGAACCTTCCGTACGCGGCGGCGGACGAGAAAGAACTGAGGAGAGACCGTTGCTCGGCGGGAGGAGCATGCGCAGTACCGGCGTGGGGGAGGGGTTCCCGCCAAGCGAACAAGCTCTAGAAGTTTCCGAACGCTACCGCGCAGGCGCTAAAGCTCCTAGTGTATGAAGGCACGGAGACCACGAAGAAGAACCTCCAAATCAGAAGCCATATTACTCAGCCTTTCAAATTATCTATCAAACCACATATGTGGATGTGAGACACCATAATCTGGCATGGCTGTCCTTAAACAAAAACACACTAGGGAAAATCTCATATCCACTTCTAGCTGAATCACTGTGAGCATAGAAACCCTAATATCACTTGTTGCTCCCATCATCTGTTTCCCCACTTCTTATACAGTTGCACCTCTGCACTAAGAAGAAGGATTGAACAATATAGAGACTGGGCAGGCATTGTATTTTCAGAATGAAAAACTTATTTTACAGAGACAAGTCAATCCCCAAGGAACAGAAACAAAACTTTATTGGGATAAACTCCAAATGATCACAAGTGTGTGTGTGTGTGTGTGTGTGTTCATTCATGACAAAGTTAAAACACAGAGGACAGTTCCAAAATCTCCAACTATCTTCAAAATTCTCTGCACCGAGCCAGCTGAAGACTAGGCATATACATTTGTTTTCCAGAAGGGAAAAAAAAAAAGGGATGAAGTTGGGTTCAAAGATGGCTTGGGAAATGGATCTTCAGGCAGAGATCTCAAAGTCTAGCTGGTCCCAGATTTGGGTATTCTTGATCTTGATCTTGACACACTAAAAATAATTTAACAGTAGTGCTATTGCCACTGCCAAAGTGGCTAACATTTCAGGCAAAAATCACCTCAATGCTAGAGATGCTATAGTAGCAGGAGTCTTATGTTCATACGTGGATGAAATGTCCTGAAACAAGGGGTGGGAATCATGCAGCTCTCCAGAAATTATTGGATGACAGTTTCACCTATGCTTTCTAGGGCTTCTGAGACTTGCACTCCCACTACATCTGAAGGTGCACCTGATTTCCACCTCTACCTCAAGATGAAAGTTTTGTGTATATGGGGGGGAGTTGCACTAAATAATACCAAAACATCTAAAATTGCAAGATCAGTCACAGCAACTTTGGGTTGTTTATAGCTTTTATGTATCTTTGTGGATAAAAATGGCAGTTTGGACCACAAATGCTTGATTTCTTTATTGCTAGTTTAGCACTTTTAAAGCATTCTTCCACAAAATCTATTCAGATGACTACCAGGTAGAAAACAGTGAGCTGAGCCTTTGAAGGGTTCATGATGACAGCACGTAACGTAAATGGTTGCACAGAAAGAGAAACAGGACAGTAATTTCTCCCTGCTTTGTTGGTTTGTTTCAATAGCTTTCTCCTAGATCAGAGGACTAGAGCTTCCTCCTCCAGGGACAGCATAGATTGTTCCAATTTTCTAAAAATAATCTACAGATACCACAACAATGGGGGGGAAATGTTGGCCCTACAAGGCTCAAGAACTAAGTGAAAACTTGCACTGCTTGTGCTGCTCTTCAGCAAAACATTTCCAGATGCCGTTTCTGAATTTATAAACACTTCAGTTCAAAAGCATTTTAAATGTCCTTTATTTTTTATTTTATTTTTTTTAGGACAGTAAGAATTTTTCAGCAGCAGTTGCTTTGTGCTTTTGAAATCTCCACATCTTTACTTCTTCCTTTCCTTTTCATTCACTCTTCCTGGCCCTTACTGCTTCCAAGGCATGGCTGAGCTGTTTTATAAACAGCAAAAATGCTCTTTGTTTCCACATAGGGATCCAATCTGCACTGTATCCAGTGGCAGTTAGCGGCTTCCATGTCAGTGGGATGATCAACCCATTTGAGGTTCCGGTCTGCAGGAGTTGAAGGAGCTGAGTCCTATAGTAGGAGAAAGGCAGGATAAAAAGGAAAGAAAAGAAAAGAGAAAAGAAAAGAATACGTTGTACAAGGTGCTGGACATATTTTGTGGATAGCATTCAGTATCTTGGATACCCCCTTTTGAGTTCAGAATCAAACCCAGGGCAGACTTATTGCCCCAATGACATGAAAGTTCACAAGTTACCTCTGACTGCACTGTCTATTAACACTATATTCTGTGGCCATTTCCGCACTAGACTGTTATATGGTGTTACTGCTATGTTTTAACTTTTTAAAAATTATTTTTAATTATTATTAGTTTTTATTTGTTTAAAAAAGTCAATAATGTAATAGCACTGTGACATCATCCCATGATTGTGTTATTAGAGCTTAATTTTTAAAAAATTAAAGAGAAACCAATCATAACGGGGGGGGGGAGACAAACAAGGTTGTTTAAATAGCATTGATTGTTTATCAGATTTATACTCTGCCTTTTTCCTGAGATGGGCTCTGTGACAAAGATGAGGGGGGTGACTATCCAAAGTGCCAGTGCAGCCTGGAAGCAAGTTGCTAGACAACCAGAATAGCACCTCAGCCCAGTAGTGTGTGGAAGGGGCTTGTGGCTGAGTGGAAAAGTTATATAAAGCCAAGTAGCTGTGGGTTTTGGAATTCCTTCAGTGAAGGGGCAAGGGGCAAGGCGCTAGGCACTAGTAGGCCCTAGGCGCTAGGGAGGTTTAGCTCTCAGTGGAAGCCTAGTGAGCGGCAGAAGAGTAACTGAACCCTAGTAGGATCTAATCAGAGAATGTGACCTAGATGGGGAGCGTTAAGCCTTTGGTGGGAGTTTAGCCAAAGGGCTGTTATATGACAATTGTGCCTTGTATGAAAGTCTAATGATATAATTGAACTGTTTCTGAGCTGGAAGTTATCTGTTATACAGTCTAAAAAGTGCACACAGGAAATGTATCAACCTTGACTTTCATATAAAATTGAACATGCTAGTTTATTCTTACTGTTATCTTAATAAATGTTCAGTTTAGCTTTGTAAACACTGACCTGGCTGAGCTGTATATGGTGTACAGAGTAACAGAGAAAACAAGGTACCATAAAATTATTAAGTGGTTCTAAATAAACATTGAAAATCCTTACCCTTTTACACAAAGGTGGTGTTTTAAGGGGGTGCCAAGTTGGTGTGGTAGAGACAGGGTGCCTTATCGGATTGGGAACTGTCATACCAATCTGCAAGAAGCAAAGGCCTGTCACAGGATCCAGCATGGCATTGTTGGTATTGATGAACTTATAGTATGGGGAAAAAGGGAATGGAGGTTATGCTATTAAAATGCAAACACGGTGAGCGTGTGATATTCAGTGTCAGCAGTCTTTGCAAGTATAGGTGAAGCAGTTTTTGAGCCAGACAACCTGAAACAACTGCCTAGTCTGATAAGCACTTAGGACATGGCACCCTAAAGCACAAGAGAAAGACAAAGGGAGTACTATACATTTCGTTGATGTGCTACTGTGTTTAATTCAAGTGGGTTTTAAATAATACAAGTTGTTTAAATGTCTTTTAATTTTAACTTTGTGTATTTTTGTCTGTATCAGTTTTTTTTAAATCTTCTCATTAGCTGTCATGATTAGAAACTGGAGATGCATTTAAAGATACTCAAAAAATGGTGTTTTAATTATGTTGCTATCCAGTAAATTGCCTGATGCTGTGCACTAAATGGTTTGAGATTTCCTGGTCTAGAAATTGCTTATTTCTTTCTTTATTTCTTTACAGTATTTATACTCCTTCAGCCAAAAAGGATCCCTGGGTGTCTTACAAATTCTTAATTTCTCTACCCTCAGGCTTACAATCTCAATAAGACATGGGGATTGGAATGGGAGAAGGGATTAAGTCCAGCAGATGATAGCTACTCTTCTCTCACTCAGAGGCCAGAGCAATGGCACATGGAACATGGAGGAAGGGCTGTGGTGTCATGGACTTCTGGTGTAAAATATTGTTTAATTTACTATATATATTAAAGTAATTTATGTGTACACTGTGCATTAGAGGTAATAGGGTAAGGAGCTGTCTGCATTGGATGAAAGAATGGAACATTGGGAGTGTGTTGTGATTGGTAGAATGTCTGAAGGAATTGGAATAAGGTTGGTGAATGACATTTGGGATGATAGTTAATATAGTTAGTTATTAAGAAGGAAGAAAGGCATAAATTAAGTGAGTTAAGGTTAAAAGAGTGAGTCAGTCAGTCAGTGGTGTTTAAGAGTCTGAATTAGCTAGGAGTAGCCAGCATGGTATAGTGGTTTGAATGTTGGACAATGGCCATTTCCATACTACACTGTTATAGTGCTATTATTCCGCTTTCCACATCCTGTGAAATTCTGGGGTTTGTAGTTTACCAAGGAGCTCTCTGGCTGGGAATTCTAAATGCCCCTCCCTAAATTGCAAATCCCAGGAGTCCACAAGATATCAAAAGTGGAATAATAGCACTATAACAGTGTAATGCAGAAATGGCCAATGGCCCTGGAGACCGGGGTTTGATTTTCTGCTCAGCCGTGGAAACCGACTAGGTGACCTTGGGCACATCACAGACTTGCAGCCTCAGGAAACCCTGTGATAGGTTCATCTTAGAGTAGCCAGAAGTTACAAACTACTTAAAGGCATACAACAACAACAAGAGTATATCAGAGAGCCTGGGCTGTGTTTTAAATGTATTAAATAACCAATCTATTTTGTTATGTTCAACATCTGTTAATAAAGTGTTGTTTTTATATTTACATGCTTTTGGCCTCCAGGAATGCTATACATTAGAAAGCCTGGATTCAGAGATGGCATCTGTGGTAGAAGCAGTGAATAAAGAGGTGTCCAGTGGAGATATAGCTGCCATAACGTCTCACATAAGTACCTTGTGAATATTTAGGAGGTTCCCACAGTTGGTGGCCATAGCAGCAAGACAGGAAGAAGTTCTTAACCGGAGGCAGAAGTGGGGACAAGAGAAAGCCCTCACTTTTCTGGTAACAGTGAGATTTATGCTCACTTTTGGTGGTAGCACAGGTTTAGGCAGAGCCTCATACCTGGTGGAAAAGCAATGGGTTAAGTTGTAAATGCCCACAAGGGCCTCTCACCAGCCACTAGGGCCAAGGCACAGTGGAACTGTGGCAAGCTGATCTTTTCCACCTCTGAAGCCAGGGAAATTGTCTGAATGTCTGAACTTTGATTCTAGATAATCCCAGTGGAAGGCCTTGGGAGTATACACAGGCCAACTTAGCTTGGGCATTTTTTACAAACAAAATAACTGCCTTTTGGACATCTTGAGACATATCTTCAGTTTCTTCTGTGGATTCCACTGGACGTTCCTCAGTTTCTGCTTCTTTTCATTTTCTTGAGTCACAGATTGGGAAGAAATGTGAAAAATAAATAAATAAATGTTTTAGAAGAGTGGGTAGCCATATAGGCAGCTGCAGCAAAAATGCAAAAACTGAGATATGCAGAACTATAAAAATCCACAAAAATGGGAGATTTCTCTCTCCAAAAAAAATTCACAGGACTCCAGGAGCCAAATACAAAACCCACAAATAAAATTACTGTTCAAACAAGTGTTGCATCATGCTTACTACATGTAAACTTCCAAATGTTCTTACTGGGAAGCAAACTATTAACATACAGGTCTTATATTTGCTAGATCTGTAAGACAAAGGGAATAAAATAAAGGGAGTCAAAGCAATTTTGTATGTGTGATCTAGTCCCTGTATGGCTTGCAGCCGCTTACATTTGAGTTATGCCTTACATGCCAAATCAAAAGGTAACTGGAGG
Organism: Ctenosaura bakeri; assembly: GCA_948474755.1. Taxonomy (NCBI): domain Eukaryota; kingdom Metazoa; phylum Chordata; class Lepidosauria; order Squamata; family Iguanidae; genus Ctenosaura; species Ctenosaura bakeri. The sequence goes on from CAOLHI010002315.1 coordinate 243,694, forward strand.
GAAACTCTAAACAAGAGAACAGACTTAGTGATATTCTGTGAAAAGAAAGAGTGAATGTATTCATCCCCTGTGTAGAGACTATAATAGGCTTGGGTGTGATGCCATGCCATGGAGAAACAGACCACAGGAAACAATGGGAAACAGGCAAGGAAGATCCAGGCTAAGTGTGGCTGGATAAAAGGGAGCTAAAAAGTACAAAGGCTCCTCTCGATCAAAGGGTGAAAACACAGGTTCTCAAATAAAGGGGTGATTATGTGAACAGCTAAGGAGGGGATTAGAACTGGAGGTGATAATAAAAAGCAGATGGAAAGGGAGGCTGTAAAGAGTCAAAAGAGAGAAAGAAAGAAAGACCAAAAGAAAGTGACTACATGAATTAAAAGAAAGTGTAAAGAAGTCGTCTCTTAGGCAACTCTTCAATTGTTCAGCTTTCTTGGGTTAAACTAACTAAAGCTTTTGCTAGGGAGGAGTGGAAGAAAAAGAAGACCTTGTATGTGAAGACAAGGATGATCGTGCTAAAGTCCAAGTTCTCAGTCATCACTGTAAAGCACTTATTATGTTTAGCAATAGCAAAAAAAGTAGTTACATTTCTACACTGTTTATCAGGGCAAAACACTCCCTAAGTTGGAAGCTAATTGCTCCCAACAAGCTGGGTACTCATTTTATCAATCTATGGAAGGATAGAAGGCTGGCCCTGCAGGATCAAACTCACAACGTTGTGACTGCAGTACTGGCATTTAACCACTGTGCCACCAGGGCTTATAAAAGCACATCTCAGTGTGGATCCACAGCTGCTAGAAAATTCACAACTTTCTAACAAGAGGCAGCTATACAAAGATCTGAGCAACTGCGAACTTCTTTGGCATGCACTACGAGCTTTCCCCACATATTCCAACTGTCTTTCTTCATAAGAGATTAGTTGTTGTTACCTGCTGTCAAGTCAACTTTGACTTATGGTGACCCTATGAAAAAGAGATCTTATCTTCAATGGCCCTGCTCAGGTCTTGCAGACTCAGGGATGTGGCTTCCTTGATTGAGTCCATCCATCTGCAATGGGGTCTTCCTCTTTTCCTACTGCCTTCTGCCTTACCAAGCATTATTGTCTTTTCTAGCGAATCACATCTTCTCATGATATGGCCAAAGTAGGACAATCACAGTTTAGTCATCTCGGCTTCTAAGGAGAGTTCAGGCAGGATTTGCTCCAGGACCCACTCATTTGTCTTTTTAGCAGTCCATGCTATCCATAGAACTCTTTTCCAACAACACATTTTAAATGAATTGATTTTCTTGCTATCAGCTTTTTTCACTGTCCTGCTTTCACAACCATACATAGAAATTATAAACACAATGGCATGGGCAATCCTAACTGTAAAATTCAATGATAGAACTTTACACTCTAGTATCTTGTCAAGTTCCTTCATAGCTGCCTTTCCAAGTCCTCATCTTCTTCTGATTAATGACTGAGCCAAGACATGGAAAATCTTGACCTATTTCAATATTTTCATCATCTTCTTTAAAGTTATGTAAATTATTTGTGGTCATTATTTTTGTTTTATTAATGTTCAGCTGTAAACATGCCTTTGTACTTTCTTCCTTGACTTTCCTCAGCAACCAAGTTGTTGAACATTTGCATTCAGGGTTCTGACTCTATTTTTGTCCTCTTTATTTTATGCTATCCTGTGACAGCACCTGCCTCTTTTCCTCTCAGATGGTATGGTGGTTAGCCAATCTGGTAAAGCACCCTGTCACTTCATACACAACTCTGCCTTCTTCTGTATAAGTCCACCTTTGCTTAAAAGGGTGAAGCCTTCCAGTGGTCATTTAGAACCTCTTAATAGTTCTATGGTAACATGTTTTCTGTGTATCTTTCATATTGTATACCACTCAACCAAGTCAGTATTTATTAAAAAAAAAAATAAACTGTAATATTTATTGAAACAACATACAGAAGAAATTCTTCAGAGTAATTTTAGTCAGTTTCCTTATATTTTTAAACTGTCATATAAGCACAACTATCATAAACAGCTCTTTGGCTACACTCTCACCAAAGACTCAATCCCCAATCTAGGTCACACTGTCTGATGAGATCCTATAATGATTTAATTACTCTTCTGCCTCTCTCTAGGCTTTCTCCGAGAATTAAACCCTTCCCACCCAGACAACATCCTTGGCTGACTGAGGAATTTTCCTCTGGAGTTCTTTCTTACTGAAGACTGCCAAATGACAATGAGTGTTTGCCTATACACATACACACACACACACACTCCTCACTAATGGGCTGGGTTTCTCTCCTGAAGAGCTATTCTATTGCCTTGCAACCTGTTTCTAGGCTGCTATGACACTCAGGATAGCCACACCCCCAGAACTCCATCACATATTCCTTTTCATGAAGTCTCAACTATGTTTTTGTTGTTGTTGTTGTTGTTTTGAGGGACAGGTCTTATTTTATACCCTCTGGGTCCCCAGCCAAACACTCTCCATATTCTGCCTATAAGTTCACCTTTAAAAATCATTTGGCATATGATTGGATACAACAGCTTAGAGGATGGACTGTTCGAATAAGAGGAAGTGAAAAGCAATTGGAATATACTTCAGGTCTGGGCTCCAAAGGGAAGGAAAAGGAAGGTGCACTCCATCTGTGAGTGCAATGTCACCACCTAGCTACCCCTTCACCATCTGAATTCTTCAAATTCCTTCTCCTTCTCACTAGTAAGCAGCAGGAGGGGCCCCTCCTAGGACTTAATACCTTCATAGGGTGGGGTTGGGGGAAATGGAACTGGATGAGTGGAAGTGCCTGGTGTAGCATCTCGGTCTATGTCTCTTGTGAAGAAGACAAAATTTAAAAAAAACCCACATAAACCAAACACCAGTTTATTCCACAAGAAATACTACACTAGACAACAAATACAGCTTTAAATTTATTACCCATTCTCTCATTAATGAATCTCATAAATAGAACTTGAATAAATCTGATAAAAAGTTAACCCTGGTATGCCTCACATGGAATGTATGTTTTGTGTATCTGAATGTCCACCTCAGAGCAAAATATCCACTATGAGACCATGACTGTATGATTAGATTTTATTACCTTCTTTTCTGACTTATAACTGGATATTGTTTAAGAGATTAGGATGGATTCAGACTGCTCATTCTGCAAAAACAAGAACCCCTTTCTTGGGATTTAGCAGCAGTCAAGTAGGGATATGGGTGCGGGGGCTGCATTTCGCCTCGGGTGGCTTCTGGGGCATCCTGGTCCATAACCATGCCCCTACTGCCCTGGCCATGCCGCTGCGTGCCCTGGTCACACTCCTGTGCACAGTGGCCATGCCTCCCCATGCTGTAGCCCTGCCCCCTCCCACCTCCCCTCCACACACTTCAAGCTCTGTCACTGTCTAGCACGGCGGTTCTCAACCTGTGGGTCGCAACCCCTTTGGGGGTTAAACAAACCTTTCAGAGGGATCGCCTAAGACCATTGGAAAATACGTACTTTCAATGGTCTTAGGCTCCATTCTCTCCTTGGTGGTGGTGCGCAAGCGCGAGCCACATGCTTGTGTCCTCCTGCCCTCTTTGGCGGGAGTGCATGCGGCCATATGCGCTCCCACCAAAGGGGGCAGGAGGACGCGAGCGCGTGGCTCGCATTTGCGCATCACCACTCCTGGGCGTTTTCCGCACGTTACCTTATCGCGGAGGTGGGGGGTGCTGTTCGCGCAAGCAGGTTCTTGTGTGAGGCGCTCTCTTCGCTGCTCCTTCGTCCTGCAGCTGGCTTCCTGGTCATGCGACCGCCCCTTCCTTCCTTCTGCAGTGCAGCCTGGGAGCTGTAGGCTGCGCTGGGGGAGGAAGGAAGGGGTGGTTGTGTGACCAGGAAGCCAGCTGCAGGACAAAGGAGCAGTGAAGAGAGCGCATCGCACAAGAACCTGCTTGCGTGAACGGCACCCCCTGTCGGGACCTCCATGGCCCCGGACGCAGCACCCGAGGAGGAGGACGATCCGGTCTCCTCGCGAGTAGCGGCGGAGGATCCGGTCTCCTCGCGAGTAGCGGCGGAGGCCTCCGGTGCCAGGAACAGCTGCCCGGACGCCGTCGAGGCCACCGCCGCCGCAGAGGAGGCTACGGAGCCACCTGCCGCTACGGGAGGTTGTCCCGAGCCCGCCTGCCCTGACGCTGCTGAAGACGCCGACGGAGCCGGCGCTGCGGAAGAGAGTCGCCCGGAGGTCGCTGGGCCGCCGCTCACCCGTGGGCCTGATCCGGAGGAGCCTGACGGCCTCCCTCCCACGTTCTCGCAGCGGCGGCAGGCCAAGGAGGCTGCCCACCGCTCCCGCCAGTTGCTGGAGCGTCAGCGGCAGGCTGAGGGCTCGCAGCTGGCTAAGGACGCACAGCTGTGAGCCCGGCTGAGGGCTCCCAGCTGCGCAGCAGCTTCAGGATTGGCCGGCGCCGGCGCCAGGCCCCTACTTTAGAGCCAGAGGGAGCCAAGTTCAGCACGGAGCAACAACCAACGGCTCTCCGTGAGTTGCCCGTCAGTGCTGCTGCCTTGTTCCTGCCTTGTTCCTGCCTTGTTCCTGCCTTGTTCCTGCTTTGTTCCTGCCTGCCTTGCCCCTGCCGCGGTCCTACTTTGTTCCTGCCGAGACTCTGCTCGGAAGCCTTGCCAGCCAGCTTAACCCTTCGTTGCCCGGGTGAGGAAAACCCTTTCTTTTCGTTCCTGTTTACCACCTGAAGTAAGGCCTGCTTTAGTTTTGCGGTGACTCTGCTGGCTGAGGCTTCCGGGACGCCAGCCTCGGCCTGAGCCAGACCTGAGCCTGCCCGGCCCCGCCCAGCCGCCGACACCCCCCACCTCCACATTAAGGTAACGTGCGGGAAATGCCCAGGAGTGGTGGTGCGCAAGCGCGAGCCACGCGCTCACGTCCTCCTGCCCCCTTTGGTGGGAGCGCGTGCGGCCACAGCATCGGCACAGCAGGAGTGGTGGTGCGCAAGCGCAAGCCACGCGCTCGCGTCCTCCTGCTCCCTGGTCAGAAGGGACTGAAATCACTCCCCTTCTCCGCTACCGGGAGAATCTCCCATCTGACGGGCCAGCTTGGGGGGCAGCGGCAGCATTGGGGGCAGGCCCCCTCATTGCCACGGCCGCTGCCCCACTCACCACAGAGGGGGGCACTGTGGAAGGGCCGGGAGGCCACAAGGTGGCACTTTTCCAGGGGGGCGAGCTGCGCCCGGTGCAAAAGACAAAGGCGCTGGGATTCCTCCCCCCGGTCTGGAAACTTTTCCCATACTGCCCCCCAGAGGAAACGAGAGCGAAGCAGAAGCAGAGCCCAGAGAGGTTCTCTGAGTTTTTTCCTGGAGGAGACGCGCGGCTCCTCTTTCCCTCCCTGCTCTCCCCGCCGTTCCTGGCCGGCGAGGCAGCCTTTCCTAGGGGGGAGGCCTTGTAAATAATAAATGAATAAGTTTATTGTTGGGGGTGACCACAACATGAGGAACTGTGTTAAAGGGCTGTGGCATTAGGAAGGTTGAGAACCACTGGTCTAGCAGAAGCAACTACTAGAGGAATTTCTCTCACACACAATTGCTCTGGGACCTCTTGTGACTTTCTGAAGTAGTTTTTCCTGTGGCACAAAATGAATGTGGCACAGTAGATGAAAGGCCCATCCATTTGCCACTTTAACAGTTATACATTTTAGGAAGAGTTTTAGGAAGAACTTCCATATGGTAAGAACTGTTTAACAGTGGAATACACTGCCCTGAGGTGTGGTGGAGTCTCCTTCTTTCAAGATTTTTAAACTGGCTGCATGGCTATCTGTTGGGAGTGATTTGATTGCATATTCCTGCACATCAAAGAATTGGACAGGATGGTCCTTATGGTCTCTTCCAACTCTATATTCTATGATTTACAGGGATTCTGGATCTGACTCTTTGAAACTAACAGTTTCTACTAACTTTTGCTCCAAGAAGGTTGCAAATGAAAACTAATTTTATTTGATTATAAACCTGTTTTTCCTTTTTAAAATATTATTCAGAATTTCTTGTTTATTTTAATGAAAAGCTGATGCTTCATAAAAACCCTAAGAACTAGTGTGTATGTGTGTTGGTGTTCAGCTGTTTCTATTCACTTTGTACAAAATGCTATATTTCTAGTTGGAGAGGACAACTTCCAAGTTGAAGAGGCATATTTGACCTTCCCCAACCCACAGGAAGCTGAGAACCTCCAGAGTTCTCCTACACATCCAAATTTGCTTCTGTGCGATTGACATTTTCACCCCCCAAAAGGTGCAATTTCCTTTAAAAACAAGGTTCATGGAGAGCATATTCCTTAGTTTAAAGCAGAATTGTGCTTCTGGTAGGCTTTAACACCAGCCCAGCCCAAATTCAACAACTCAGTGGCAGATTTAGTGACACCAGCAGGCCATACACTATGCATACCTGTTGTAGTTGAATGTCATGTGTACGGTGTCAGTCCTTCAGCCAAATAATTCACCCTCTATTAATTTATCCTTCAATGCCCAAATTTCTAATTAAAACATCAACAAAGCTTTTAGAAATACAGTTTAGGCATCCAAAGAAAAGTGGGAGACAAAATTACAAACATACTGCAAACATAGCAAATGTAAGACTGAAGGGACTGAAAGAAAAACTTTTTTGGGGGGAGAATTCTTATCTGCAAGGCAATTTTGCCCCCACATTACTCCTCCCCTGATGTGGTGGCTATTCTGTTACCTTGACTTCTGGGGGTCCTGTTGGGGGACACCTTGATTCGCTCCAAATGATAAAGGTTGAGGAAATTAGCAATGCACTGGAAATAGCAAAACGAGGGATCAGGGTAACCCAGCAGGATCTTTTACCCAACTTTACGGGGTCAGGCCAAGCAAAAGCCAGACAAATGTACCAAATAAATGAATTTTATTAAATGAATTAGTACTACGCACCAACACACTCATGCAATCACACACACAAGGACAATTGAGAAGGAAAATAGGTGAAAAATGGATAGGGGATATAGCCAAGGGGATGTAGAGGTGGTGATACTACACCTATTTTGAAGTCTTCAGTCTGGGAAGTGGCGAGAAGAACGATGCTCAGCAAAGAGACGGCTGAGGGGATCAGGGAGTTCTCCAAAGAGATCCTCAAAAACTAGGACTACTTATAGGACAGAATGTACCTCGAGGGCAGGCCCTCTCCTGAGAAGAACAATGGGCTACTCTCGGTTGTGAGTGTTCAGGGTTGCTATTGCAAAGGGTTGCAGTGTAAGTTTATGTAGATGGACCTCAGCTTGTAAGATTTTCTAAAGTCAAGGTTGCTCAACCTGAGGAAACATGCTAATCCCCTCAAGTTGGCTATTCTTGGCTGAGGACCCTTTGTTTAGGGGAGGTGTATAGCCTGAGGTCTCCTTGGGCTATGTGACTGGGGATTTTCCTGGTCTGATCTAATTCTCAGTTGTTCAATCTCTTTGCCTATGTGCCCATCTGGGCAACCTCTCTGGCATAGTGGGCATATTTGATATCAAATTTACAGTTCCCGGGATAGGGTATGCCAATGAGGTAACAATTCCATTCAGTGAATAGTGAAATACTGTTGAGGACTATAAAACCATTTTTAAAAATGCAGGCAAACTGTGCTGATCAGTTAACCATTATCTCAGATTCTTCAGAAGCCACTGTAGAATGGACTGTTACAGAGTAAATACCAGGTGAAGGAGAGCCTCCAATAATGCCTGTGCACATTATGCATGCACATGCTCAGTCAGTCATTGATCATAGCATGAGAACAGCACTCTCAAAACAAGCACAAAAGTGCCTTGTTGGAGAGTCTCTCCCTGGGTATTGGAAACTAATGCAAAATTTAAAGACTTCACTGTTTTTAAGAGAATGTGAAAAGAATATGTTCCAGTCACCACTTCTGGAATCTTGTACTTAACTGAAATGAGTGAGCTCAGGATGGATATGTCCGGAGCTTCCATATTTATGTCTGTAATGACAAATCCTTTTTTCAAGTTGCAACAAGCTCATGCCTGTCTTTCAGAAAAACAACTACAGCTAATATCAGTAGCAGTACCCAGAAAAAATAATGAATGAAGTTCACCGTTTAGCATTTTGTGTTTGCATTTTCTTTGTTCATTAAACAATGAGCTTTCTCATTGTTGTTATGCATGTTCACATTGTTTCTGGGGCTTTTTAGGAAAGATTTGTTCAATGGCGATTTGCTGTTGCCTTCCTTTGAGGGTGAGAGAGCATGACTTGCATAAGGTCATGGGTTTCCATGGGTTACTGGGAATATGAACCCTGGTGTCTTGAAATCCTAATCGAACATTCAGATTGCTTAAACCATGCTCATTCTCACATAGTAGCTGGCATGTCTTCGGATCTGAATATAAACTACAGGTTAAAAAAAAAAAGATAATATTTCTTCTGAGACTTGGTTCACACATTCTTCCAAAGCATGATGATTCTCTAAGCCAAGACATTTCTACTTTAAACCAATGTGCACAGCAATTATATGCCTTGTTTTGAATTTAATCAGCCTTTTCAAGGATCTTCTTTGTATTCCCTGGATGCCTAGTTTAAAGTGGAAGTTCTTTTTTCCAAGGGGCCAAAATCTGGAAACGGGCAGAAGGGCAGCAAATTTAAAGTCATACTTGCTGTGCCATTGAAGACATTGGCAGCAGCAGTGGCAGATCAGGGTGGGCTACATGTTGCCCACCCCTGGTGAAAACATGGATTCAAGTGCTTGCTCCTTTCCTCTCAGCTATGGTTACTTCCCATCAGCGATGTAGACTTGAGTCGATTGACTTGGACTCAAGTCAGACTTAAGTCACTTCAGTGACTCGACTTGGACTTGACTTGGCAAAACTTACACATTGACTCGACTCGATTTGAGATGTTCATATTTTTAGTGACTGACTTGCTGCCCTCGGTTCAGTAACATAACACGTTCATCCAGAAACCTTACAACTTACTGGTCACATATGATCTATTTCAAGTCCACAGTGTGGACACATTTCTTAGGCACTTTTTGCATGGCATTTTCAATACCAAAGGGCCCCTTGAGCGTCGCACATATGTGAGGAGCGGTCCACATGACGCACTCACATTTGTGTGATGCTCTAGGACCTGGCAAGGACCGCTCACACACTTTTTTCATTTTTGGCTTGAAGCCAAAAATGCTGCGCGGTTGCACATCTCTCCAGGGCCCCACACGTACTTATCTTGCGTGTGGAGCCTCGGGAGCTGGGCCAGTCATGCTTCCTGTCCAATGCAGCTTGGGAAGGTCCCAGGCTGCACTGCGAAAGGAAGAGGCAGGGCTTTCATGCGAGCAGCAAGCTCGTGCGGAGCTGAAGAAGCAGGGAAGCAAGAGCTTCTCTCCGGAGGCTGCTTGCGCAAGCACTGCACCCCAGTTCCAAAAATAGGTGAGTTGCAGAAAGGGCCTTACAGGGAACAGAAAATGGGTTAGGCAATGGGTTTGAGGTGGGGTTGAGGTCTGCTCAGCAGCCTGTTCCTGCTTCATGTAAGAGGAGCTTTCTAAAACTTTTCCTAAGAGCAGAAGGCAAGACTCGTGCTCAGAGTGCAGGGTGCGTATCCCAGAGGGGAAAAGGAAAGGTGTTAGGCAATGGGCTTGAGGAGAAAGGATCCTTCTTCTAAAGCTCTTGAAGGTTCAGTAATGGAGAATATGAAGGATTGTTACCCTGTTTTCTGGGGGTCCCCGGAGGGACACCTAAATGCGCTCTCAATTATATAAGTTGGGGAAATTAGCCAAGAGCACAAACTAGCAATATGAGAGGCAGGGCAACGGAGTGACATCTTTCATCCAATTTCTACAGGGTCAGGCCAAGTCAAGGAGCAAACAGAATTGAAATAATAATTGTGATCTTTATTAAAATACAGTCAAACAGTGTATGCAGCACACTCACACAGATAACTATAGAAATAAAGCTTGGAGTGTGATAGAGGGATTTTAAAGAGGAGTTATTGGTTTGGGTAATACTACACCTGTCCTGAAGCCTGGGTAGTCTGCAGCAGAAGTTCGGAGGTATGGAGTCTCAGTACATGGGACTGAGCGGAAGGCTCGCCAAGCAAAGCGGCAGCAAGGCAGGTTGGAAATCGGGAGCGATCCGAAGAAGCTCTCAAAGTCAGGGGTTTATATAGGGGAAAATGTGGCCGCAGGCTAGTCCATACTTGGGGAAAACAATGAGTTTCGGCCTGGAGACAAAGCCTCCAAAAGGTCAGAATTTAGCATGATTGATTTAAGTCCGAATTTGCAATGGAGTAGACAGTATGCAAACGCAGAGTGCTTGACAGATGAGGATTCTTCTAATCAAGTTGCCTGCTCAAGGCAGGGAGTTCTTTGCAAGTAGCACGCATACATAATAGAGTACTTGCCTTTGATGTCTCCTGAAGCGGCGGGATGGTTATTTCTGGCCAGCCTGTATTGTTTGGAATATTACAGCGATTAGTGGCCGTGCCTGTCTGCGAGCTTGTCTGGGGGACCTCACAGTACATGGAGAGGAATAGGTAAAGAAGGCCAAATTATTGATATCAAAGTGATATCTAATATCCTTCAAGTCCGGGCTAGAAACTGCGGTAACAGGATCCTATTCCCCACTTCTGAAGCAGTAGATGACAAAATCACAAATGTGGAGGACCAACTCTACTTAAATTGCTAAAACTGACTTTATTCGACTCTGTCCAGAAATTCTGTAGTATAGGTTGGCCCAGACTTGAGACTTGACTCGAGACTAGACTTGAAAGTATCTTGTAAGGACTTGAGACTCAACTTGAGACTTGAAAGTAGAGACTTGAGACTTGACTTGAGACTTGGAGTAAAAGACTTAAATACATCGCTGCTTCCCACTTTCCTGTTTAGCAGTGTCTGTATACAAAAACACTGGTTAGTTTTAATCCTCCAGGAAAAGAAATTGAATCAAATCAGAGTGTTGATAATTATATAACAGTGTCATCATTGCCCACATTGTGCACATGCATCAAACTAATCTTTTTGCTAAGAGGTTTTGCAGGGTTTTATAATTTAAAAAAAATCATTATTTTTTGCAGATAATCAAGGCAAAAGAAGTATGTGTGTATCCCCCGGTCTTGGCACTTTTTTGGTGTCACACTCAAGCCACTAAAAACTGTGGTGGTAGTGATGATAATACTTTCTTATTTATTTGAAAGATTTATTTACCACCATTCATCAAATGTGGTTTCAGGGCTGTGTACAAAATTAAAATGTCAAGGAGAATCAAATAACACACTAAATCTTTTTCCTTTTCCTCAATTTTCTTCCTGCTCATAATTTTATTTCACTTAATTTTTTTTTCAGTGATACTTGTAATTTGTAATTGGAAGTTTTATGTTTTTATATAAATTATGAAGAAGGCAAGGATATAAATCAAATAAATAACAATTACCAGCAAATAAAAACAGAGTAATCGATGGAATTTTTAATGCTTTGATTATTTTAAAAGCCTAGAATAACAAAAAGTGGTATCTCTGGAACCTAAAAGAAAAATCTAAAAGAAAGCCGTCCTGGACCAAGGGCATTCACAAAGGCTGTTCCAGAAGTAATTCCATCACTTTGAACTAGCATTATGATCAGCTTTAGCTATGATCAGCTATGTAAAATACACTGTAGAATGTACAATGGTTACTAGCATCAACTAGTAATATACCTGTGCACCAGTGTTTCAAATACTTTTATCTACAGGACTTGACTTCCGGTGGGCTAGTGGATAGAAGCTGCAGGTTGCAGCTCTGCAGCAAGGAGAGATTTCATGCCAAAGGTGCCAACCAAAGAGAAACTCCCATTGAATTAAAGGGGTAGTGGAAGATCACCCTTTTATATTCAGAATTCCCATTACTTTTATTTACTTTTGAGTAAACACATTATGAGTAGGAAGGACTGAGGAACTGACATCGTATGTGTGACTATGAAATGCAGCTGTTTAGATCTGAGGATCTGATGGTGCTATATTGGCAATCTCCTTTTTGAAAGAAATCTCTTAAACTTTTGGAATTCTGAAAATAAAGCACCCTTTTGATTAAAACAGAAAAAGAAGCCTCTCCAGCCACCTTCTTTCTGCAATCAAGAGCTGAGTAAATGTTCACCCCACAAGATCAGGACAAGTAAATAAAAAAAATTGGGGGTTGACATCTTTAATAGATACTAGTTAAGGATTTAAGTGCATATACATTGTGAATAGACTGAAATGCATCTTATTTGTAAGACAGAGTTGGATTTTAACAAGGAGAAACTACAGTATGAAAAAGTACAGACATTATCTACTTGATGATGGTAACACTGTCTTTCTGGTGGTTTTCAGCTAAGTGCCTGAGAAATGAGTTGTTAACTCTGAAGCTGCTGGACTGAATGAAAGATGGAACCTTCCCAGAAACTCTATCAGGACTTCTTACAATGGATGATAGAGGAGCTACATGTGGGACTCCTAAACTTAAAGAGGAATATGATAGAGGCCCTGAGGAATGAGATCAGCAAGATCAAGAAAGAACTGTGGGGAGGGGGTACAGAAGTTAGAGGGGGTACAGAAGTTAGCAAGATGGAAATGAAGGAGGCTGAAAATCATATGGAGAAACAAATTCAAGTTGAGCCAATATGGGGTTTAGCTACTGAGCTGTAGACGATATCCCAAGGCAGGGGGAGAAGGGAGATGTTAATGTAAAACTGATTTGTAATCAAATTACTTTAATGATTGAACAAAACCACATTGATTTAGTCTGTATATTGAAGGGAGTGTGAGAAAAACAGTTGTAAGAAGGGGTCTGTTAAATGACAATTATCCTAAAATACCAAGTGAGAAAGATCTCAGAAGTTGTGGGGGGAGGTGAAGTCCATGGATAGGATGGTTACAAGGGATGAAGGGAGGTAAATTCAAAATGCTATAGATTTTGCTGAAACTAAGTCCCTTTTTGCAGGATGTCATCATCCTGCATTAGGGATGGAGAAGGACAGGATCTGGACAACCTTTATGCACAACATCATCCGTGTCCTGTCATTCTTCCATCTCCAGATGGTGCAATTGCTCCTCAAATCATTGATCGTTTTACCTATCAATGACTGGTGATTGCACAGCCCTCCTGCCACCCTCCCACCACCCTCCCACACTTACCTGAGCTGCAAAGGATCAGGAAACATGATGGCCATGCTTCCTGCCCCAGTGCAGCCTGGGACAGTGCCCGCTTGCACTGTGGAATGAAGAGATGCCTCCTCTATTCCCTCAAGCAGCTGGTGCAGAGAGGACCACTCCTGTCACACTCTTCTCCCAGGAGAGGCTCTACTGGGATCCCTGCAAGATGCTGCGGGGATCCAAAAACCTGCAGAAAGGGCCTAGGCTATAAAATAGTTACGAATTTAAGACAATGAAAATTGAATTTCGTTAATAAGTGCTGCAAAGGATTTAACAATATAAAATGGTATAGAATTATTGGAATTTAGTTATGCCATAAAAATGTAATTAGATCTATAGTTTTAACTAGTGAAAATAATATATAATCAAATCAGCAAGTAGCACTTAGTATCAATATCATTTATCTTACAATTACAATTACAATAAAATGCAAAAGTAATACATAATGGAATATAATATTGAGATAGTATGCTAGGTATGTTAAGCTTTGGCAGAAGAAGGGTCATTTCTCTTCTTTTGGATAGCATGGATTGGGGAGGGGGAAGAAGAGAAATGTTGGAAATTATTGCTGAGAGGCTTGAATAAATTTGACTGTTATAATCCATTTAAAGGAAGGTTGGAAGTTGAGCCTTTTCCTTTTCCTTTCTTTTTCTCTGCTTTTTAATTTCTGGTCTATATGTTTCATGTTCTCTTTGTGTTTTTTCTCCCCTTTTTTCTTATATATTTGTTGAAAATTTTTATTTAAAAAATACTTTTACTCCCTTTAAGCTCCTTTTTCATAACATGGAAACAGGACTGTAAAGGTAATGAGGCACTTCTGTTCCTCCTTAGCTCAAATGCATTGTGAAGAGGGTGAGCTTCAGAAGGCAAAGATCTGGGAGAATTACCCCAAATAGAATAGTAGTGGTTATTCCTAGGTGAAACAAAGTGTTTCTTAGCTTTGGCCTGGTGAATGAAACTGCATTACATCTAACAATAAAGAATGTGGTCTAAGAAATAATAAGATGATAAAGAACAAAAAAAGAAAAGAAGAAATTTAAAGTATGATTTAATTTTCGTCCTGCATGTCAGTAAAACCAATACTGGCTTTTTAGTAATGTACTCTGTTTGTACGGTTGCACTTTGACTGTATGATGAATCTGGAAGTTTTCTCATCTGGCAGCATGAGCTCAGAAACAGCTCTTGAAGAAAAGTGAACAACATTACAAAATCAACAAAAGCAAGCTGGTCTCTCTCTTTTTTTATTTGAATGAGAAGAAAAAATCAGTTTGGAGATTTGGGGATATTTTGAAAGACCACGTCTGTGGGCATGTTATGTTGTTTCTGTAAGAGCTGGTAAAATATACAGCTACAGATGGATTACTGTAACTCAATGGTTTTCACCTGTGTGCAGCTGACTGGAAGCAACAGATACCATATGTAGTGCCAGACATACACTGACAGGGCTGAATTCGCTTCACATCTTGTCGTCAAACTTATGTGCACTTTGCAATCTGAAGCAAACATCTGCATTTATGAGAGTACAACCCTGTAAATGTGATATGCTGGGGGGTGTATGTGCATATATAATTGCTCTTTAGTTACTTAAGAACTGAGAAATAAATTATATTATTTTTACTGTTATTCTAGAAGGGAATATTCTTTATGGGCCTAAGCATGCATGAACCTAGACAATGTAACTGGACTTGCAATGCAATGGGGATGTATGTGTAAACCAGCAAAATGGCCATGTTTCCAAATATGGTTATCCAAATGATATTTAAAAATCACTTCATAAATAATTCCCTTTGGAACATTTCCAGTTAGTCATTAATGAAACCAGATTGTGCTGAGAATTCAACTCCCTTGTCTGACACTGGGCATATGCAATAATCTTGGTTACATTTCTGACCAAATGCAAATATTAAAAACACGCCATTAGTTTCTCAAGGTATGTAGTTGATGAAGGTACTTTTGGAGGAACTCTTTGTTAAGATGAGGATATCTGTGGTTGTGACAAATGCAATGTGGTTGCCAGCATTCCCAATTACCAGGTCCTGTACATGAATTTCTCCAGCTCATATTATGGATTGGGAATAATTTCCTTTATAATTTCTTCTCAGACTTGGAAAGTTGAACAATATAGTGCACATGCAAGGCCTAAAGGGCATCCAAACATAGCATGAGAACATTTTTTTTAACATTAGTCATTATCCTTTTTAAAAAAAAGTCATAACATGTTAGTATCATTATGAACAGATTACAAACACATTATTTTGCATTAGTTGAATACTTGTACTCTAGCTGGCATAAAGTTGTGGCTTATGATGTTCTGCTTGTACAGCAAATACTGGGTCATAGTTAGTACTTGGATGGGAGAGAGCAAAGGGATACTAGGTGCTGTAGGCTCTATTTTAGAGGAAGGAACTGACAAAACCACCTCTAAATTTTCCTTGCCTAAGAAACTTCTGTGAAATTCATGAGATCATATAATTCATGAAATTCATGGGGTCATATATATGTGCTCTAAATCACAATGCTTGACTTCTAGCCTAGAGTAATGAAAAACAAATCCCACTACCTCCATTCATAAACCAAGACATGTCTGAGGATGAGTTGAACTTAGGGATACCATTCTCCAGCTTGGACTCAAGATTTTCAGTCCTGCCAGCTTCTCTGGTATATCCAGCATCCCTCTCACTGCACCCCGTTGGTTATGGCAAGAAGCATCAAAGGCTCCATCACTGGGGAGAGCATTGAAGCAACTGACGCACTGGCCTCCAGCAATAGACTGTCTTTATAGCAAACAGACATTAACAAGACAGTGAGGCTCTTCATTCTCTCTTCCCCCTTTTCCACATCTAAAGTCCTGTCAGAAATGTTAATTAATCCAGTCGAAATTACCCAGGTGGTATCATAGAAATAAACAAAAGCATAACAGTACAAAAAAAAATTCTGACTTCAAGAATGACGGAAATGGACTCTTACTGTGATGGGCTGCATTTAATTATTTTTTCCCTATAAACGCCAGCTGAAAACTGTTTAAATCATAAAGCATAACCACAGAGTACAGGAAACATTTTGGGGTAGCTCCTTAGCTAGTGAGTGTCAGAATGACTAGAGTGAAATAAATGTTGATTTACATCACCAAAAAGCATGGCCCCATGTTTTTCAGATGTGCCCTCTAACGTATTTTCCTACATTTCCCACCCATAGTACAGAGAGTTGCCTCTTTGAAATGCCCCCAATGATCTCATTCAAAAATGTCATGTAGCTAGAATATGCACCTTGAAATAAATGTGTAAAAAGTCTTATATTTTCTCTCTCTTTTCTCTGGCTCTTTATAAAACAAGAACAATTCATTGACAAAGTGTATGCACATAGACTATAGTTTCCATATGGCTGCCTTGACTTTTGCATGTTATATGTGAAAGCATGAGGTCTAAAAACTAAAGTGTTTTGCTTAGTACCGTGGGGCAGTGCCTGAACTGGCTGGGTTGGGATGGGGTACAGTAGCGTCTGCTGGGGTGAGAGTTTAGCTCCTGGCTTGTCAGGGAAAATGCTTGGCTGTTCTCATTGCCTCAGGATTTGAGCCAGGTGACCACATGGGTGGAATGAATGACATATTCATTACATTGAGTTAAAAATAATCTTGCCCTATCTCTCTCTCACATACACACACAAAATAATCTTGCCCTATCACACACACACACACTCCTTTGACTTTGGCCCTTTCTGCAGCACCCTCCCATCCCTCCTCTATGGGGACAGGAGAAGGACAGGATCACGATGACACTTCTGCATAATGTCGTCACAGTCCTGTCCTTCTCCCATTCCCAGTCAGCACAACCGCGAATTGAATCATTGATGGGTTTTCCCAGTCAATGACATGTGATTGCGCCACCATCCTGGACTTACCTGTCCTGCAGAAGCTGCAGAAGCACAATGGCTGTGGTTCCTGTTCCAGTGCAGCCTGGGAAAGTACCTGGCTGTGTCATGGAAGGAAGAGACGTGGCCATTGTGCTTCCTTCAGCACGGAGCCAACTGGTGCGGAGGGGAGTGCTCCCGTTGTGCTCCCCTCCTGGCAAAACTCTGCCAGGATCCCCATTGGACAACTTCGGGAAAAGGTAGGGAGCGGAGAGGGCCTTAGTCTTCTCAGCCTGACCTGATACTTTATCCCTCTGCTAGAGAACCTAACAAGGGAGTCATCAAAACCTGGTGCCATTCTGCATTGTTGACCTTTTAAGCAGCCATGGTTTTGATCATTTTCATGTTATTTTTCATTCTCACCATCTTTGCTGAGGAATGTTTCAACCATAACAACTTAAGGAACATCAGTTTTTAGATGGTGGTGGTGCAGTTTGAAGGCAACAGAAAAAAATGCATATTTATTTTCTAGTAGTGACACTTTCTCTTTCTCTCTCCGCCCCCAACATCTTCATATTATATGAAAGGAAAATCTCACCGAAATTTTTTTTTAGTAAATCTCCTTTTTTAAAAAACTGGAAAGGAAAATGGAAACCATGGTTCAAGTAAAGTTTCAGACTTAGAAAAAAATGTTTCTTTTGCTGGGATGGGGCTGGGAACATCAAGGATCTGAAGTATCTCAAAAGGGATGAGGAAGAGCAAATGAAGAATTGCCTGTGTGCAATCATACATACTCCAGAGCAAGCAGAAGTGTGCATAGGGCTACTGACTTGGAACCTGCATGTTTGGAAGAGATGTCCACTGAGGCACACTTTCTAAGTAAGAATAGGTATGGTGCTGGCTCTGGGTATAAGGTTGTAGCCTTACAAAGCTATCCTGTACATATCTAAATCTGACAGATTTCAATGGGTCTTATTTCCAGGTAAGTATAACTATCTTTCATGGCTTTTACAGTAGTCCTTTTCTGCATTTCCTCTCTGACTTCAAGAAAGTGGTTCAGGGGCAATGGCCGGCATCAGACTTTCTGAGTTTTGGGGCCTTTCTGCACTATACTGTTATAGTGCTATTATTCCACTTTCAACATCCTATGGAATCCTAGAGTTTGCAGTTTAGGGAGGGGCATTTAGAATTCTCAGCCAGAGAGTTCTTGGGCCTCAGTAAACTACAAAACTCTGAATTCCACAGGATGTTGAAAGTGGAATAAGAGCACTATGACAGTCTAGTGCGGAAAGGCCCTTTGACTACCATCCATATTTCAGAGGTGTTCTAATGTCTGTAGTGTGCAGCAAAAATAACTGGATAGAGTCATTTAGCATTTGGCAAACTAAGACATTTGCTGTGAAATAAATGTTTGTGGCCTAGAGACCAGATCATCAGATCATGAAGAGTCATCTTCAGTTGGCATGTATATATTCACATGGTTCCAGAAAATTAGATGAACTGGATTAAAAAAATTGAGCATGACATTAAAAAAAAAATCGAGGCCAATTCTGTTCACAAAATTCTTAAAACGATGAGACAATGATTCCAGGTTTGTGATGCTAATTAACAACTGTAGTGAGACAGGAAGCTATTCTCTCAAACCAGTTTTAAACAAGGGGGATCCATTTTCCATAAAGTTTTAATTTAGCAATTTAGCAATTGTTTTTGAAATTCCTTTGATGAAGAAGGGCCCCTTTCATTTGCCACAAGGTTTAATCTGGACCCCAACTTAGTGATGTAGAACATCGTTGGGGGCGTCCCACAAAAAAGAATGTATATTTTCCCCTAGTTTTATTTTATGTGTGAATGGCAATTGTTATGAAAATTGTATACGTCATAGATATGGTGTCAACCAGCAGTCCTTAATCTGTGGTCCATGGACCCCTGGGGGTGCCACAGTTTCCTCATAGGGGGTCAGTAAAGGGTTGAAGAAATATGTTGAGTTTTTACAGTTGAAAGGAAAGAAAGAAAGAAAGAAAGAAAGAAAGAAAGAAAGAAAGAAAGAAAGAAAGAAAGAAAGAAAGAAAGAAAGATAGAAAGGGCAGATGTCCACACATTGATCACAAACAGCATGGGTCTTTTGCCAGTGATAGACTCCATTTGTACAAAGTTTCATTGTAATATCTCAAACAGTTCAAAAGTTATAAAAGTAACTGCTTGATAGCAAAAAAAATGTACTCAGCACTTATTACTTTTGCATACACATGAGAACATACAAGTGAATGGCACTGAATGGCTGAGAAAAAGCATCTGATATTTCTTGCTACATTTTAAATCTTGAGTTAAGTCTTGGTGGTCCATGGCAACAAAAGATATTTAAAGGGGGTCTGTAGTAAAGAAAAGGTTAAGATCCATGGGTCTAAACGAAAGGATCTGCAAGATCTCAGAACAATTGGTGTAGCGGTTTCTGTACACCAAGAGTCTTTAAATGAGAAGAAGGAGATTTGCTCCCTCTCTATGGTTTGTTGGTGAATTTGTATGACAATGGCCCACTTCAAATTTGCATTTCCAGCACTAAAACAGCTGTCATCTCTACAATTAAACAGTACTGGATAAAAAAAGCCAATTAGTTTAAGAGAAAATTTCACAGACATCTGGACCATGTAATTCTCCAGCAAACACATTTGCTTGATTAATGAGAGTAAGCATTAATAAATTATTAAATGGTTGCTCCCGATCCTTAGTGGAAAAACCAGACACTACATGCCCTGAATCCTGTCTCACAAGCAACACATAGAAAAGTTTTATTTCACAAATACATATAGTGGACATGGATGCAAAATGGTGTGGCATCATTTACAAAATCAGAATCAGCCACTGGCAGAATTCCTACATGGCATCTGAAATCTGGGGAAAGAATACAAAGTTTTGCTAACTTGGAAGGAAAATATGCAATGAAAAGGACTTGCATAGCTTGACCATGCCCTCAATACAGTTAGCTGCAAATGTCTTGGATTGCCAGGACAACCCTGTTCTTCATTTTTCCTTATTTTATAGCAATTACACATGAGTGTCAAAGAAAGAGTAAAGGGGGAAATGTCTGAAAATCTTAAAAGCCTTTGAGGTGTCAGCTCAGAAGAGGAACAGCAGTGTCATAAATCAGGGAAAGATCTAAAAATAGTGTGCATGATTATTGTTTTTGCTATCAATACAGATGAAGTATTTCAAGATGTGTCACTCAACTCCCAGCTGAGTTTGCCTACCATACATTTCTCTGTGGTTCAAAAGGCCCAGCTCCAATGAACCCACAAATCCTTGTTTTAGGGATTTTCAATAGCCTGTAACCAGTACCCAAACACATGAGTCGGGACATCACTTTCATGAGGCTGGCCTAAACAGTCAGGAGACATAAAACTGAAATCTTTACTGTATGACCTTTGAGTGTGATATCTGCCCACATTCCATTAGTGAGGCAAGTGATAATGTCACACACTGGCTGTTGGGCTGTTGAATTCCGTGGGCATGCCTTTCATTTCCTGTCACTTTATCAGATTGACAAAATCCTTTCTTTTATATAGTCTTAAAGTTGCTATAACCTTACAGCTTACTCCAGCAGCCTAGCCAGGCAGGTCCTTGCTGGAGAGATGATAGTGAGCAGGTTTGTGATAAGAGAACATTTATTGCCCAACAGGGATAAAAGAATTAAAATGACTCAGCAGCTGTAGCTGTCAGAGAAGGTTCTGGCTGCCCCCTACTTTTTCCTGGCATCTGTTCTTCTGTGTGTGTATGTGAAGCCTTCTAGGGAATGGGGTATGGAGAAGAACATTGCATCCTGAGACCCCCCCTGTACTCTGAAAAGGTGGAATCCAAACGCAACTTTACTTCCTCAACAAGAATTAAGCTTCCCTTGGGTTAAGATCTTTATATACACAGACTGCATTTTTGGATCAGTTTGATACCACTCGGTACCATGGCTCCATTTTATGGAATTCTAGAGTGTATAATTTGGTGAGGTCCTTAGAATTCTCTGCTGGAGAGCTCTAGAGCAAACCTCAGAACTGTAGGGATACTTTAGCAACTAAAATGTTAGTTCAGGGGAGTGCTCTAGAGCTGTTACCATGATGTACACCCCCACTCCATGATATGATATAATTGGATTATTTAATCAGTGTAAAATATAAATCGTACACTGTTGTGGCTGAAAAGCCTTGCTGGCAAAGAGGACTGGCTGAACATGTGCAAAAGTAGGTCAGATGGGACCTCAGGGCATGGCCAGGTCATAGTCAAGGGATGATTCGGGAAGCTCTGGTGTTAATGATCTTACAATAATCCCCTCAACAACCTAACCTTCAAAAACAATAGCACCCAAAACTGCTTCAACAGAGCAAATGATTGTCTCAACCCGTTTCCTCTTCCCACCAAAATTCTCCTTTGTTTCCTCACCTGCCCAGCCATTAATGGGCTATGATGATTCCCATCGGTCTTTTATCATGTAATGCTAAAGCTACTAGCCTCTTCTGGACCCCACTGTTTTCTCTTCCAGAGAGCCATTAACACCTCCCCCTCAGGGCAGAAACAGGGCATTTAAACTCTGGTTCTGGGCCAGACAACTCGCAGTATTCTGGACATAGGCCATCACTCTGTTGCTCAGATTCTCATTCTTATACTACCTTCAAACCCTTAGTCTGAGCCACATCGTTTTGTCTCTTCTCTGCAAGATAGATAAATATCACCCACCCTAACTTCTCACTATCCAGTTTTCCTTCCTTTCCTTCCGTTAGCCTTGTGTGGTTATTAGATTGCTTGAATCTTCCATGTGACTGTGATATTCCCCCCCAAAACATTATTTTAATCTCCAGCTGGTGTCACTGCATTAGTACTGGTATACATAGGTAGAAAGATCCTGTAAGGTTACTCCCCCTCTCGCAGGTCTCCCTTTGAGCTAATAATTCCCCACTGTTCTACAGAGGCACTGGCATCATGGGGTGACCTCTGAGTCGCCCACCTTTTGGGGTAACAGCTCTCTAGCAGAGAATTACCAATCCCAGAATTCCCTAGGGTAGAATCATGGCTGTTAAAGTTGTGTCAAACTGCTATAACTGATCTGTGTGGCTATACCCTCAGTTTTTTCCCCCACTGGCCTGTGACCATTTTCCTTTTGGACCCTGAGTTTCTGGAACAGCTTTCTCACAGAAGGCATTTATCCCCAGTGGCTGCCCTTGAAGAAATATAAGGCCTTTTTCACACGTAGGTCATTAGCGCAATGAGGGAGAGCCCTCGCGCTATTGTAAACTTCGCAAAAAAGCCCCTTGCACTCCGCACACAGCAGGGCATTTGTGAGAGAGCACCATTCCCCGCCTGGTGCCTCTTCTGCATGTCGGTGTCGTGGGCCACGCCCAGGTCCCTCCCTGTCCCCGCCCCACCGGCCCTGATTGGGCGGTGGGTTTTCTTTTTTTTTAATTTTTTTCAGCCTATCGTGCTAACGTTAGCACGATAGATCCTGCCAACAGGCCATCGCAGCAGCCCCAAGGGCAGACCAGTAGCAGAGCTACGGTGCTAATGCGCTAACGTGCTAACGATAGCACCAGTTTTTTTTAAAAAAAATGGTCAGCCAGACCCCAGGGGCTGCTGTCGTCTCAAGTGTGGTGACGCAACCCCGGGGTGGGCTCTTGCAGCAACATGTCGGGCAGTGTTCCCTGCTACCATGGGGGCAGCGGCGTCCCTGCTGCTGGGCGGGGCTTCCTCTGGGAGTTGCTGTGTGACAGACAGGCAGCTGGGACTGCTCGCACCCCGCCCACTCCCGGCTCCTTCGCGTAAGAGGGCTCCGCAGGCCCGCGGGTTGCGCGAGCGATACGTAAAGGAGGTCATTTTCGCTTCCAGGCGAAAATGAAAAACGCGACTCCAGCACTACTCACGATCACGAGAGCCCCGGGTCGGCGGGAACGTCATGCGGTACGGCGGCTCGTGAAGTGGGGAGGGAGCGTGTTTAATACGCTTTCAAACCGCCGTGCGAAAAGGGCCTAAGACACAGGTCTCTCATATATGGACCTGCTTTTATCGTCTAAACTTACTTTCTGAAAAACCAGAGATGCAAATTAAGTTGCAAGGCATAGGAGTGAGCAGAGCTAAATTGAAAAAGACTTCTTCACATTAAAAGTTCAGATAAAGAACAGAATGTTTAAAAGGTGCCAGTTCACGGGGTTCTATATTTTAAAGGCCTTTTTAAGCTTGAAGCTGGGTGGGACAGAAATTATAGTCCTTTCCACCCCCGCCCCCAACCCGCAATGGCCACAGAATCACAATGGGATCACAGTGACGGTTCTGCATGATGTTGTTACAATCCCGTCACAAACATTGTGGCCATCCGTTGCAATCATGGATTAAATCATTGATGGGTTTCTCCCATCAATGACACGCAATTGTGCAGTCCTCCTGCCTCCCTCCCACACTTACCTGTCATGCAGAATGGCAGGAAGAGCAATGGCCCGGGAAACTGCTGCGCTGTGCTATGGAAGGGAGGGGTGGAGCCATCGTGCTTCCTCCCATCCAGCTGGCAGCCGGTGCGGAGGGGAGAGCTTCTGTTGTGCTCCTCTCCCAGGATAGGCTTTCCCTGGATCCCCACGAGATGGCTTCAAGAACAGGTGAGGTGCAGAAAGGGCCTACATTGTGCCTCTGGTACTTCTCTTTATTAATCACGAAAGTAGATGGACCACCAATTTACATCAGTTATAATGGCCAAATTTCGCTTTGTGCTGTTTACAGATCACTGTCCATTCATGGTTTGCCTGAATGATTGTTCCTCCATGGTTTCCATCTTTGAAAAATAATAATCTACCGGATAATCTATCTTTTGTTTACATGGAAGAGACCAGGAAAAAAGGCAACTGGCAAGTCTGTTCCCATAGTTCCTATCACCGTCTCCACTGAGCAATACATAGCGGATAGAAATACTAATTACAGGATAATGTTCCAACAAATTCCAATTGTGGCATAATTGCCACTGGGAAAAGTGCTCGGAGGCCAATACCAGTAGCTCAATTCCCTCTGCAACAGCCATAAAGCTGAATGTAGGTCAGAGGGTTGTAAAAGAGGACACAATAACCAAAATAATGTTTATATTTTTCTTAAAGGAACAGTTGTGCAAGATATTCAAGAACTGATTGGCTGTTTAACAAAAAGCAGAAAACCCCAACTTCCCCATTGACAAGTGTGAAATGAAGAGCCCAGAGGCAACTTTCAACGTCTTATGATGCACAGCATGATGAAAGTTGCCTCTAGGCTCTTTGTATCACACTTAGCTTTCTTTTCAGCTCCCATTATTTCCCCTGAGCTTCTTGACTGAGGCAGCAGATGGTATTCAGATGATGCTTTTACCAGCTGGGCAGAACTGGTGAACCCTCCTTTCACATTGCAATCGTATCAGTTTCTGCTGAAATACCTGTAGCACAGAGTTCTGTGCTAGCCAGCCACTCCTGTTTTTGAGAATTCACTGGCCTCTCGACTCATCATGAAACGATGAGTCCTCAAAAAGTACTGCTTGCTCATGCAGGGCAACTAAATGGGACACATACACACATTCACACTCAGACATAGTCCTTCACTTATCCTAAATTCAATGTATATCAAATTCAATAAATATAAGGTATCACAAGTGAGCTTCCTTTTTACCATAGCACTATTGTACTGCATTGCATTTCCTTTGTTTTTCCTAGAGCTGGGGCTACTGAAGAACCCATCATGAGGCAGTGGTTTGTGTGTTGGACTAGATGACCAGGAGACAAGGCTTCAAATCCTGCTTAGTCATGGAAATAGATGCAATGAGCTTGGGTAAGCCAGACTCCCCCAGCCTTCGAGAAAGGCAGTGGCAATCCCCTCTGAACAAATCTTGCAAAGAAAGTCCCATGGTTGGGTCACTGTAAGTCAGAGGTGATTTGAGGTAATGCAACAACAACACCAAAACTATGAGCTAGCGATCAGCTATTCAGGGAGGAAGGAGAGAACAGGCTGGATGGACTCCTTATCTTTCCATCTAGATTATCCAAAATTATGTGGGTCTCTGTGTCATTTGACTTCTATGTACATATTCCAACAAAAGAAGGGATCTGTGCATTGCTAATTTGTTATCACTGATTTCTTGTATCTTATTACATCTAATTTTTGTTATAATCCCAGCCCAGCAGTTTCTCATGAAGAACTACAATACAGCTGGCCATTCACTGACTACTCAGATTGATCAGAGAGCTGCTGCAGTCCCCAGCCCCATTGTGATTCTGTGGAAGGTGAGGAGTGGGGAGAACTAGGCAAGCATTATGTCATTTTCTGAGGTCTATTGGTGTGCTCCAGAGATCTCAATGGATGGGGTAGTCACTTCCAATAGTAAGGCCGTTTCCTCATGTTTCCGAATGTTATAGTGCTATTACTTCACTTTCAACATCCTATGGAATCCTGAGGCCCTTGAGGCCCCTCCCTAAACTGCAACTCCCAGGATTCCATAGGATGTTGAAAGTGGAATAATAGCACTATAACACTCTAGTGTGGAAATGTCCTAAGTCCTGAAGTGAGGTTTTTGTCATTACAGAGGGAGGAAGGGAATGCCAACCTCTGCAACAACCAAGAAAAGACGTGGGCAGGGGTATGGTGAATTTAGGCCTGCATATTCTACAAACAGGATGCCAGTCAATGTTTATCCCATCAAGCCACTTACAGAAATATTTTAAGCAGTCTGTTCAAATTTTTCCCTTTTGTGCATAAAAAAAAATGGTTGAGACTGTCAGTAAATAAAATTAAAATGCATTTTTCCAAAATTCAAAAGTGCTTTTGAAAGGGTGTGTGGACATAATTATTTTCCAATAAACTCAATAAAACATAATAAAATTGGTACAACATATCAATAAATTTGCCATAAGTTATTTCCACATGTATGTTGTCACAAGTTATTTTCTTAGTTGGTGCATCAGTTTATCCATCCATGCCAATTTTCAGGTCCCGTTTAACCAATTTCTCAAAGTTAATTTTTTTTGAAACCCTTGAGTGCTTGGAAATTTCCAGTTAATTACTAAATTGGATTGCTGGCCAGGACTTTGAGCCCCCATCTCACCAGTCCATGCTCAAGACCTTAGTAGCTATGCCATGCTGACTCTCAATATGTTTGTGCTGCTCTCCTTACTACATAGGAAATTACAGATATAGTTAATAATTTGATTTCTTTTCAAGGCACTGCATAAGAATTCACATTCAGCAGAAAGATCTAGATTTACAAATTACACTTTTATTTTATTTTTTTAAAATAGCATTTCTTTGTTTCCATCATGAGAGACTTGGTTATTTGACTCAGTGTGTGGAGGGTCCCATAATGAGCCCCTGGGATCTCCAGGCAGACCTGGCAAAAATTCCTGCCTGAAAACCCATATCAGCTAGCCCAAACCTGGTGCCTTTCAGATCTTGTTGTTGTTGTGTGCCTTCAAGTCATTTCCGACTTATTGTGACCCTAAGACAAACCTATCATGGGGTTTTCTCGGCAAGATTTGTTCAGAGATGTTTGCCTTTGGCTGCCTCTGAGACTGAGAGAGTGTGACTCACTCGAGGTCATTCAGTGAGGTTTTTATAGCCCAGGTCTCCAGAATCCTAGGCCCTTTCCGCACGCAATTATTAAGGCGGGTCAATGTGTTTTGCCACAGAGCTCTTCTGCACATAGGAGCTGATTAGGTTTGCTTTATTTACCGTCGTTCTGCACCTAATTCCAACTTAATGCACCCCCATGTGGTGGTAAAGCACGCTATTTGAAAAACGGAAAAAAAACGGGTTTCTAATTTTCCAGATTGAGCCGATCCGTACTTTCGCAGTGGTGCAGATATGTACATTCGCACCACTGTGAACTGGTGGTCAGTGGAGGGTGGGCTGTGGGTGTGCTCACCTTCTGCAGCTGACCCCACCCACCAAAGGACAGGAAGGCACCATTTTTCGATTGGCCAACTTTTGAAAATAGAGTAACCAGACAGGA